>CM053029.1:67531189-67548689 GCA_028564925.1 Lithobates sylvaticus
CTAGCTGTGCCTATGCATGAGGCTGGGTTCACACTGGTGGGAACACAGACATCGCATTGCAGATCACAAACGATGTCTGTGCGATGCGAATTCAGCCATACAGTTGGTATGTCTGAATTTGCATCACATTCTGACCAAAATGGTACAAGACCTTTTTTTTTTTGGTCCGCACTGGAATCCAATGGAATGGGTGTCGTCCACTTCCATGCAATGCAATTCCTGTAATATTTTACAGTTCGCACTGCGAACCGATCTAGGGGTGTCATTAGCTTTACAATGACACCCGCAGCGGGTCGCAGATTCAGGTGCGTTTTGGGAGCCCGCACAGGATTCGCAGGGTTTCCCACATCACACCGAGCCTAAAGAAAAAATAAATAAATAAAACTTTAAGTAACTGTAGCGCTGACATTCTTGTCTATTAATGTATGTTAGTATGTTAGAACAAAAGTCTATGGACGTTTCTATGGCTTAGTATTGGGTGCCATCTATCGGACAAACACGCCTTGTCACCTGAAGCTACAAAATGCTAGAGGGGAAGAAATACATTATTCTCTATGGAGATGGTTCACATCTCCACTCCAAAACGCCTGAAGCTCAAACAAGTTCCGGACCCTTTTTTGTTGCTCGAATCGGGCAGATTTGGACGTTTTTCTTCTTTTTACATTGGTGACCTTTTACTCTGCACAAAATCGCGGCAAAACGCGGTAAAAAACTCCGCAATTTGCGCCATTTTCTTCCTGAAAACGCTACACTCAGGTGTGAATGCAGCCTGAAAGTGGACTTAATGATTTTTCTTACACAAAGCTAATTACAGGAAGTGACTGTTATTTACTTTAGAGAGTTGATCTTTTTACCCAGGATGCTGGGTGACCTACCCATGGACACCCTCTCTGACAGTGCATGCTGGGTAGGAGATAAAAGGAGCCCAAGCGGCCATCTTAGCTCTCTTCGGGACGCATGGCCTGCCTGTGAGGACTTGTGAGGAGGCCTCCCAGAAGAAGCGGCCTACAGCCATTGCGGAGCACAACTCCAACAGTTTGTGTGAGTGACCTGACGGTGCCAGAGATACAGTGACCGGATTGGAGAGATCCAGAGACACTCGATTTGAGCATCGGAGGACCAGGTTCACCCAGCGGAATGGAGCGGAGTGACGGAGTTGTCTGACAGAGAAGCAAGCTACAAACATCAGACCAAAGCTACCATACCGAGCTCCGATCCAGTTGGTGAGCGGGTTGCGGCCCACAGTTTATTAATTTTTGCACCTATTCAGACTTATTTACAGGCCTGACTGAAGTTCGGAGCCTATTGATCCAAGGAAGGTCCGGTGCCGTCTCAACTGAAGGGAGAGGCCCAGCAACTGAAGTAGCCCAGGGGAGGACTCGACCAGGAGAAGGCCGTGCACAAGGCTGGCTTCTCTGAAGGAGCCTGGAGACTTAGTTGAAGGACGCAACCTGGATCAACACTCATACGGTATCGCTGGAATGGCTGAGAGAAACTGGTACCGTATATTAGTTCTCTAAATATTCATCCAATCCTTCAGCGACGCTAAAGTGTAACTTGCAAGTCTGTGGCAGAGACTTTGCAGAGCATCCTACCGGCTGCTAGGCCTAGTGAGAGAGACCTATCCTGAGGGTAATTGAATCCAGTTCTTGGAGCAGTGATATCCTCTGGATTCTTCTGATATCTTCACCCTGCAATCTTAAAGCGGAAGTAAACCCATCGATTTAACAGTTTAAAAAAAAAAGGCATGCCGGGAATGCTAACTGCACATTGGCTGTGCTCTCAACCAAACAGTCAAACCATCCAATGGCTGGTGTCATAACGGATCACATGTGCAGCACCGTGGCAGTTGAAGATTAAACAGAGGCAAAGATGGCAGCTTCCTTGGCTGAAAACGATAGGGGGGTTTACTTCCACTTTAAGTACCTGAACTCACCCCTAACCCTCTATCCTTTATTACGAGACTTTGTCTTCTTTTCTAAATAAATAACCCAAAAGGAGGATTCAGTGTCAGTCTCAACATTACTTTGGGCTACTTTCCACGGGAATCCCAAGATGGAGAAGCAAGTAAGTGAGGCAAAGGTAAAGGCAAAGTGATGGGGTCAGTGCTACATAACATTAACCCCTTAGAGCCAACGGGTGCCGGCCCCTTTAAAGGGTTTTACATGCCGGGAGGTGGGGCTTAAGGTCATGTGACCGCCGTGATTGGCAGTTGCATGATCTGAAATCTCCCAATCGCAAGGAGCGATCGTGAGTTTACCGCCAGCCGCCGGTAACTGTGCCAGGAGTGAGCAGGGTGCGCGCTCTTGGCACAGCGCTGTTAGCAGTAATGCACACAAATATGCGGCGCCAAGGCCTGGCAGCAGAGAGGCCGCATATTTGCGTGTGGCTGGCGCTAAGGAATTAAAGGCAATAAAAAAAAATTAACATGTTATACTTAATCTTCTCTGTAATGGTTTTGCACAGAGCTGCCACAATCTGCCTCGTCTTGGGGGTCCCCCCCACCAGTGCTCCTGGCCCCTCCCTCCTGCCAGTTGATCCTACAGCAAGGGCAGCCAAGCAGACTCACTCCCATGCAGCTGCTTCGCATGTCCATTCACATACAGAGCCGTGGCTTAGCCTCACCCCATTTATCTCTCCTCATTGGCTCACTGGCTGTGATTGTCAGCCGTGGGAGCCAATGGGAGGAGGTGGCAGAGAGCCGATGTTCTTGTGCACATTGCTGGACTGCATAGCAATTGCACTGTGTTCACTGGCCCTCCTCCCCCTGTACCATGCCCTCCTGAGACCCCGTGTAGTGTGCAGTCTCGCATTCCCCTGAACCCTCCTTTACAATGCTCTCCTGCCCCCCTGTACACTGCCCTACCTACTACCGACCCCTGCCCTACCTTCTGACCCCTGCCCTACCTACTACTGATCCCTAAATACTGCCCTACCTACTACTGACCCCTGGGCACTGCCCTACCTACTACCGACCCCTGGGTACTGACCTACCTACTACCGACCCCTGCCCTACCTACTACTGACCCCTAAATACTGCCCCCTGGGCACTGACCTACCTACTACTGACCCCTGGGTACTGCCCTACCGTACCCCGAGTACTGCCCTACCTACTACTGACCCCTGGACACTGCCCTACCTACTACTGACCCCTGGGTATTGACCTACCTACTACTGACCCCTGGGGCACAGCCCTACCTACTAGTGACCCCGGGGACACAGCCCTACCTACTAGTGACCCCTGGGACACAGCCCTACCTACTAGTGACCCCTGGGACACAGCCCTACCTACTAGTGACCCCTGGGACACAGCCCTACCTACTACTGACCCCTGGGGCACAGCCCTACCTACTACTGACCCCTGGGACACAGCCCTACCTACTACTGACCCCTGGTCGCCTTTGAAAACGTCTGACGACGAAACTAGTAAGGCGTGCTGACGTCACTTCCGGTGTGGGAACGAGAGGTCTGGTACGCAGCTGGAGCGCAAGCCGTATACCGACCCTATTCCCTCTATCTTGTCTACTGTGTGTGGCGGACCAGGTGTATCCTGCGAGATACCCTGGCCTTATATTTTTAACTTTCATTTATTTGTTTTTAACTATTTTAAAATAAAAAATTTTGCCGCCTGATATCACACAAGGATCTTCCTCTTTCCTTTTTTTTTTTTTTTTTCTTTTTTTGGGAGTTTTACCCCCCACACTCGGTGGGGCGCGCTGGATGCTATTATTCCTCATTCTTTGAGGCTCTTCAAACATCTCCCAAGGAACCTGGGTGAATCCAGCGGAGGGAATAACTGGCCAGGATACCTTCCAGAAACGGGACGAGATAAAGATATCTGAAAAAGCTGTTTACCCCTGCAGGGATACTTCAATCTGGTGAGTGAGGGAGCCAGAGGGGGCAACACCAAAGTCACCATCACTGCTGGAGCACAAAAGTCACTTTTGAATCACTTCTGGAAGAAAGCGTGTTTTTGACACAGTGTTTTTTATGGTTTTTTTATTGTCATTTTTTTATTTTTTCACTTGAAACTGGACTTGTTTTTGTGCCATACCCAGGACTTTTATTTTATTTTCAATCACTTTCACTTTATGTTTCACTGGGACTGTCATTTAATCAACTTTTATTGATTTGTTACACGTTTTTTGGTCTTTATGTTATATACTTACATATATATACACCTTTATATTTATCACTCACTGAGATTGGGGTTTGGATAATTGGGGATTCTACCCCACTTTTAAGGGTGGGCCCTTTGTTCCCCTAAAAAACCCTCCCCAATCTCTCACTACTTTATGTATTTATAGGAGGGGAGGATAACAGGTGAGGCCACTTGCTCTATTAACGCACACTCACACCGCCCCCCTTTTTGCTCAATAACCCTGCATTTCTTATTAGAGGTAGCGCCAATTTTTTTCCTTTTATCCTGCATCTCACATTTAAATAGTCCTCTAGGGGGCTATTTTTTGGAAAGGCTGCACACCTATACTACTTGCTCCTAAGCGCGGAGTTGTTTGTTGTATTACCCTGGGACACAGCCCTACCTACTACTGACCCCTGGGACACAGCCCTACCTACTACTGACCCCTGGGACACAGCCCTACCTACTATATACACTGGTCAGAACTTAGAGCAGACAGTCAGGTCGGAAACTGGTTAAGCAAGTCGGTCTGCAGTACCAGTTCTCCCTTCATGATGGATTCCTGCATCAGACTTTTAAGGGTGACCAATTACTCTTCAGACATGAAAAAATTGTGAATGAAAGTGAATGCCGTGTTTTTAGCTAAAGCTAACTTTTAAGGTAGGCCAAGTACAGTGCATCCGGAAAGTATTCACATTGCTTCACTTTTTCCACATTTTATTATGTTACAGCCTTTTTCCAACATGGATTCAATTCATTATTTTACTCAAAATTCTATAAACCCCACAATGACAAACGTGAAAGAAGTTTGTTAGAAAAAAACAAAAAAATATCCCATGCACATAAGTATTCACAGCCTTTGCTCAATACTTTGTTGAAGCTCCTTTGGTACCAATTACAGCCTCAAGTCTTTTTGGGTATGATGCTACAAGCTTGGCACACTTATTTTTGGGCAGTTTCTCCCATTCATCTTTGCAGGACCTTTCAAGCTCCATCAGGTTGGATGGGGAGCATCGGGGCACAGCCATTTTCCGATCTCTCCAGAGATGTTCAATCGGGTTCAAGTCTGGGCCAATCAGGACATTAAAAGAGTTGTCCCGTAGTCACACCTTTGTTATCTTGGCTGTGTGCTTAGGGTCATTCTCCTGTTGGAAGATAAACCTTCACCCCCAGTCTGAGGTCCAGAGCGCTCTGGAGCAGGTTTTCATCAAAGCGGTCTCTGTAGATTGCTGTATTGATTTTTTTCCCCTTAATCCTGACTAGTCTCCCAGTTCCAGCCGCTGAAAGACATCACCACAGCATGATGCTGCCACCACCATGCTTCACTGTAGGGATGGTATTGACCAGGTGATGAGCGGTGTCTGGTTTCCTCCAGGCATGACGCTTGCTATTCAGGCCAAAGAGTTCAATCTTTGTTTCATCAGACCAGAGAATTTTGTTTCACATGGTCTAAGAGTCCTTCAGGTGCCTTTTTTTGGCAAACTCCAGGCATGTCAATGTGCATTACTAAAGGAGTGGCTTCCGTCTGGCCACTCTACCATAAAGGCCTGATTTGTGGACTGCTGATGTTTGCTCTTCAAAAAGGTACTCCACAGAGAAACATTGGCGCTCTGTCAGAGTGACCATTGGGTTCTTGGTCACCTTGCTGACTAAGACCCTTCTTCCCCGCTCAGCTTAGCTGGGTGACCCGCTCCAGGACAAGTCCTGGTGGTTCCAAACTTCTTCCATTTACTGATGATGGAGGCCACTGTGTGCTCATTGGAACCTTCAATGCTGCAGACATTTTTCTGTACCCTTCCCCAGATCTGGGCCTCCATACAATCCTGTCTCGAAGGTCTACAGACAATTCCTTGGACTTCATGGCTTGATTTGTGCTCTGATGTGCAGTTAGGCCTCTTTCACACGGATGGACCGTTCAGGTCCGCCTGTCAGTTTTTTTTTTTTTAGGCGGACCTTAACGGACGCTCCATAGACCTCTATGGAGCGACGGATGTCAGCGATGACATGTCCGCTGACATCCGACCCGAAAAAGTGTGCCGGAGGAAAACTCTATTTTTCTATCCGTCTGTGGATCTGTCCGTCTTCATCCGATCCCCCATAGTGCAGCGCTCTGACAGGTCCATCCCTGCACAGAGTGCAGAGACAGACCTCTCATCTGCCTGCTCAGTGGGGATCGTTGGAGCACTCCCCTGCTGAGCCCGTACACGGACACGTCCATGTGAAAAGGCCCTTAACGGTGGGACCTAGGGGTGCAACGGATCGTCACCGATCCGTGATTCCGAACGAGTCACCCTGTTCGGATCGGCACACGCGCCGCGATCCACGGAGCGCTCCGCGGCCTTTTACAATGTGATCCGTCAAATGACGGATCTGTACAGTGGAGGGGAGAGATCGGATGGCAGCAGCACTGTGGGCTGGATCTGTAGTGCCCACAGCGCTGCTCTGTGACAATTGCAGTCACAGCCATCCCTCCATACTCTGCAATACCCTGCCAATGCTCAGCCGTACCCAGCCATGCTCGGCCAATATTACAGTGGGGGAGATTACGTGGATATTACAGTGGGGGAGATTACGTGGATATTACAGTGGGGGAGATTACGTGGATATTACAGTGGGGGAGATTACGTGGATATTACAGTGGGGGAGATTACGTGGATATTACAGTGGGGGAGATTACGTGGATATTACAGTGGGGGAGATTATGTGGATATTACAGTGGGGGAGATTACGTGGATATTACAGTGGGGGAGATTACGTGGATATTACAGTGGGGGAGATTACGTGGATATTACAGTGGGGGAGATTACGTGGATATTACAGTGGAGGACTATATCGTGGTGGAATTTCACAGGTTTTTGCAAATTCAATTTGCTGATCCGAAAAATGATCCGATCCGTGACTCTGATCCAAGGATCGATCCGATCCGTGAGTTTTTTGATCCGTTGCACCCCTAGTGGGACCTTATATAGACAGGTGTGTGCGCCTTTCCAAATCATGTCCAATCAACTGAATTTAGCACAAGTGGACTCCAATCAAGTTGTACAAACATCTCAAAGATAATCAGTGGAAACAGGATGCACCCAAGCTAAATTTTGAGTGTCATGGCAAAGGCTGTGAATATTAGGACCCCTTTCACACTGAGGGCATTTTGCAGGCGCTATAGCATTAAAAATAGCGCCTGCAAAACGCCCTAAAACAGTTGCTCCATTCACTTCAGTGTGAAAGCCCGAGGTCTTTCACACTGGAGCGGTGCGCTGGCAGGGCATCAGAAAAAGTCCTGCCAGCAGCTTCTTTGGAGCGGTGAACTCACTGCTCCTCCACCGCTGCTCCCTATTGAAATCAATGGGACAGCGCTGTGATACCGCTGGCAAAACGCTGCTCCGCCAGCGTTTTGCGGGTGGATTTAACCCCTTTTCGGCCGCTAGCGGGGAGTTACTGTAGGTTTCCCCAATGACAAAAGCCCAGAATAAAAGGAAGACAACTATGCTACATAACATTTTTATTGTCAAAATATTCAACAAAAAAAAAAAAAAGCCAAACAGACCATCAACATGTAAAAAAAAAATAATAATAAAAAAAAATTAAACGCAGAAGTGCGTACATTGCAGCCTGGCATTCCCTGTGAGTGCACAAACCCTAGTAAATTTCACATATGTAAAGGCGAGGTTTTGTGACTTGGATTGGCAAGCAACACTGAACCCATCTTGGCACTGATAAGGTGGCTACGATTTTGCAATACGAGTTCAGCAACGACCTACGTGGGCAAAGAAGGAGAAGACCATGTAGTAAGGTCAAGCCGTGTAAATTAAATGACGCCCAATCATGGCCTGTATTCTGAGAGTCTGCGCAACAGATAATACAAAACAGATTCTCTTTCTAATAAGTTTTGGGGAAATACTGGATGGGGGATCCTTTCTGTAGAGCGGTTGGGTGAAGTGCTGCACTGCTACTTGAAAGCTCCTCCCACGTTCCCTCTGGGATCGGTCATTGGGATACATGTTCTATAAGTGGTGGTAACATACCTGGTGGGGGGCATCTCTGTTCTGTTATCACTAACATGTCAAATAAATAAACAACACACCTGACCCTTCAACGTAGCACAACCCATAGGTGTGAATCCACTTATGATGTGGTGAACTGCATTAGGGGAAAGGAAAAAAAATAAAATAAAAATACAGGTGAGCATTGGTCCATAAATGTGCACTAAGGCTCGGTTCACACTCCTGCGACTTAGGATCCGACTTTGAGACCCAAAGTCACAGGACATGTGACATGCCATGTATCTCTATAAGAGCTGTTTTGACACCATGTATCTCTATGAGAGCCAATTGACACTACTGAAGTTGCGGCGACTTCAGAAAAAGGTTCCTGCACTACTTTGACACGGCTTAAAAATATTAGTGAGTGTAAAAGTCGTATCAAAGTCACTTCAAAGTCGTATCAAAGTCGGACTCCAAGGTTGCACTAAAAAATCGCGCAGCTTTGGAGTCGGCTAGTGTGAACTGAGCCTTAGGGCCCATAGAAAATTGACGGCCTGTGCAACTCAAACTTTAACAAAGCGTGAAAACAAACTGCAGCCATTCGTCATCACTGGAGTCCCCGACAGGCCAGATTCAACCTAATCACCATCATTAAGTCATAGAAACACAAGACCTGTGAGGCACACATCTTACTACAGCAGTCTGCCCAGGACCAGGCTTTATAGCCTGTAACATCCTAAGGTAGGCCCAGCCATTGAGAATAATGGCCATATGCAGAGCAGAGGATGGAAACTGGCCTGGCGCACGTGCGGAGCAGAGGATGGAAACTGGCCTAGCGCACGTGCGGAGCAGAGGATGGAAACTGGCCTAGCGCACGTGCGGAGGATGGAAACTGGCCTGGCGCATGTGCAAAGCATGGAAACTGGCCTGGCACCATATGCAGAGTATGGAGATATACATTTGCCATGGAGCTGCACATGTGATCAGTGATCACATCAGCCATTTGATGACTTGACAGTTTGGTTTAGAGCACAAGCAACTGTGACAGTTATCATTCATGGCATGCCTTGGATGTAACAATTGGGAAACTTAAAGTGGAACTAATTCCTGCTCTACTTTTCAGCCAAGGAAGCTGACAACTTAGCCTCTGTTTGTTCTGTGCTTTGCCATGGTGCTGCACATGTGATCAGTTATGAGACCAGCAATTGGATGGTTTGACAGTTTAAGAGCACAAGCAAGTTAGCATTCCCGACATGCCGGCAATACAACGGTTTGTTGAAACCATGAAATCGATGGGTTTAGTTCAGCTTAGGCCTGGGTTTACACTTGTGCGTTACGGGACACCGCATGTGATTTGCACAGGAATCGCACCGCATCCCTGTGTACATCAGTGTGATGTCTGTGCCATACATTATGTATGCTTCAAATCATATCCACACCAAAATGGTGCAGGACCCTTTATTCCCCCCACACCTTAATCACATCGATGTTCACCCCCAATGCGATCCAATTCTGCCAATCACACTGTTTTGAAAGGCGTTTTGGGGTGTTGTTAATCTAACATCGACATCCACGATAGACTGCATGGACGCTGTGCAATGGCAATGCGGGAAACGCACAGGATTCACTGCGTTTCCCACATCGCATCAGTGTGAACCAGGGCATAGGCTTTGAGATTAAAAGAGAGAAACGGATTGGTTGCTATACTTAGATGCAGCTGCTCCAGTTTTGATAAATTCTCCATTGTTGGGTCTCTTCTGCAACAAAAGCTTCTTACTTTTCCGCTATCAGGTCTGCAAAGATTATACATTAAAGTGTTACTGAACCCAAGGACTCTGCATTCACTATGTTGACCTCCTCCTGTTTTCTGCAGGTATGGAGGATCGCGGATCGGACCGGCATCCAATCGTACGTTGTAGGGGATGATATATGGTGAATCCACCTGGAGCGGTGCTTGTTTCGTTGTTGGCCATTATTTTTAAAGTGTTACTAAACCCCGGACTCTGCATTCACTATATCTGGTCTCCCACAGTACACAGAAATGCAATTATTTTAGTAAATATAAACTGCTAAATACCTTTTCTCATCAGCAGTATATAGCAGTCTTGTGACTTCTATCAGTGTCTGGTTAAAGCTTCTATGAGGAGTTTTCATTCTCCTCCGATCCTCCGTCTGGACAGTGCCGATTGGCCCTGTGCTGATCACATGCACCCTCCCAAGAAAATAAAACACAAAAACTCTCTAGCAATACACACCAAACTGAGCATGTGCAGCCCGTCCCCTGGCTCTGTAAATATCAGGTTACTTTTTTTGGAGACAGTGGAAGAAGGGGGAGGAGCAGAGAAGACAGGATCAAACAGCCTTTATACACAATGTGGAGGATTAACCCCTTGGGTTTCATAGCGAGTATAACAAACATGCTTTACTGCATATACAGACTGGTTTTACCGTTGTGGGTTTAGTAACACTTTAAGCCAAGGGTCTCAAACTGGCGGCCCTCCAGCTGTTGCAAAACTACAAGTCCCATGAGCCATTGCAAGGCATGACAGTTGCAAGCATGACTCCCTCAGGCAGAGGGACTTTTAGTTCCACAACAGCTGGAGGGCCACCAGTTTGAGAACCACAAGCACAGCTTGGTGTACAATCCCAGCATGCCCTGGTGCCATAATAAATAACCGATATGTGTGGGAGTTACATCACCCCAAGCCAGGCAATCAGGGTGGGCAAAGACCCCAAACTCTGGAGGAGACTAAGCGAGGGAGTTGGAAATGGCGAGGGAGCTTGCGCATGGTACATCACTGGAGAAGAGGTAAGTACGGCAAACTTCAGTTCTGAGTTGCAGTCTGAAAAATTTGTTGACACATTTATGAGTTTAAAAGCTGAATTCACTTCCATTTTTGAACAGCGGGATGGGCTAGAACCTCTGCCAGTTTTTACGGTCATCTGCTGTCCTTATTGGGGAGATTTTCCTAACACTTCCTGTCTTGCTTACAGATTTGAGAAGCAAATGGTGAAAATTAAGTTTCTTTTTTCATTTATTGTTACTTTAAACCGTCACATTGAGAAAGACTTACAGACTTACAGTAGTGAGGGTACACACCAATATCAAAACTATTTTGGATGCAGCAACTGCAAAACAACTGCAGTGCCAGCCCTCCTCAATGCCCACCTCCTCTTCAGTAACATCTGGTACTAAATGGTTCAAGTGCTGCGTATGGTGTCACATCCTGTGCAAGCACCCATGAAGTTAAGTGTAGTTCATTTTAATCTTTGTATTTTACTAACACAAAAATCTAGCCTAAAAGGCACAATAAAAATGAACTTAAAAAGAGAACAAAAAAAAAAAATGAACCAAGTCATGTTCCCAGCAGCCTAGTTAACTTAAAAAATATATATATTTATAGCAATTCCACCTACGAGAAAGAAAATAGTAATAATTTTACGTCAGGATACCAAGTCAATTAAATGCAACACAAAAGATAAAAAACAAAAACAAAACAAAAAAAAAAAAAATGCTCAGCACTCAGGTTTGCCCATAAGCAAGTCACCGCTGGCATAGTCTTGTGGGTCAGTCTCTGGGAAGATGGAGCGAGGCTGCGAGCATCTAGTGTAATGAAAAGAGGTCCAAGGAGACACGGTGGTCCAAAGGCGGATAACGCGTCGCAGGTCACGTGATGGTTCTTGGAACTTCGTCTTCATCAGGGGGGCAGTCAATAAAGTCCGCCAGCATGGAGTCGGCATCACGGATTTCCTCCTCTTCCTCCTTGGGGGGGGGGGGGGGGGACGACACAGAAGAACGGTAATAAGCAATTCCAGTCCAACAGATATATACACACAACTCAAAAGATGTTAATAGCTTGTGATCCAGCCATAGTTACATAGTTAGTAAGGTTTAAAACCTGTGCTTATGTGACTGGGGGGGGGGGATTTACTAAAATTGGTGTCAAATCTGGGGTGGCTCTGCATAGAAACCAATCAGCTTCCTGGTTTTATTGTCAAAACTGAAAGTGGTTGTAAAGACACAAGGTTTATTACCTTTATGCATGAAGGTAAAACATGTGTGCAGCCGCCCCCCCCCCAGTACTTACCCGAGTCCCCTCTTGATCTAGCAATGTCTACGAGAGCCTTGCCTCTCCTGGGACTCACACTCCTGATGAGCTTTTAGCAGCAGCAGGAGCCATTGGAGGAAGAGCCAGGAGTGCCAGCGGGGGACCCAAGAGGAGGAGGATCTGGGCTGCTCTGTGCAAAAAAACACTGCATAGAGCAGGCAAGTAGAAGATGTTTTTTTTTTTTTTTTTTTTTTTTAAAACAACAAAGACTTTACAATCACTTTAATTGAACAAACTGAAGTTAGGTGCCGATTGGTTACCATGCACAGCTGCACCAGATTTTGCAGCTTCTGGTTTTACCAAATCAACCCCCCTGAATATCACAGGGATCATCAATCCGTTTTTCAGAGCTTGTAATCCTGCACACTGTACCCTGTTTCCCTAAACTTCAGCCCTTGGAAGAGGGCAGTGTGGTTTCATATATAATGCTAGGACTTCTGAATAAATGAACAGTACCTGGTTGTCAGTGCTGAGTAGAAGGACTGCCTGTTCTATTGCACTGTGGCATTTACATAGGAGGTGGACCCTGGTGACTAAAGTTAACTGGTCACATCTACTAAACTAAAAATAACTGGCAAAGGTGCCACCTGCCTTGTGCTTTGGCAGATCTTAGGCCAAAGGCTGCATATAGAGGGCCACAATGTGTCTCATAATCAAGACTGAAGAGTACCTAAGCATCGCATAGTAGCCCATTATGTGTCACTTACCTGACACAGGAGCCAGCGATGTCACCGCTGTCCCCTGGTACCTCCATCTTCCTTCCAGGTATCACTGCTCCGGCGCTGTGAGTGGCCAGAGCAGCAATGACGCACGTGCGCCGTAGACAGCGTGCCCTATTTTTATATAAAATCTCCTTAACCGTGTAGGTTAAAGAGATATTTCTTGGGCCTACAGGTAAGCCTTAATCTAGGCTTACCTTTTAGGTCAAAGTGGTCTGTAAGGGTTTACAACCACTTTAAGCCCCGGACCATTTTGTTGGCCAAAGACCAGAGCACTTTTAGCGATTCGGCACTGCGTCGCTTTAACTGACAATTGCGCGGTCGTGCAACGTGGCTCCCAAACAAAATTGACGTCCTTTTTTCCCCACAAATAGAGCTTTCTTTTGGTGGTATTTGATCACCTCTGCGGTTTTTATTTTTTGCGCTATAAACAAAAATAGAGCGTCAATTTTGAATAAAAAAAAAAAAAAAACACGCATTCTTTTTTACTTTTGCTATAATAAATATCCCCCAAAAAAATATAAACATTTTTTCCTCAGTTTTGGCCGATACGCATTCTCCTACATATTTTTGGTAAAAGAAAAATTGCAATAAGCGTTTGATTGGTTTGCGCAAAAGTTAT
Source organism: Lithobates sylvaticus (assembly GCA_028564925.1). NCBI lineage: Eukaryota > Metazoa > Chordata > Amphibia > Anura > Ranidae > Lithobates > Lithobates sylvaticus. Next base: position 67,544,761 of record CM053029.1, read on the forward strand.
AGCGTCTACAAAATAGGGGTTGGTTTTATGGCATTTTTATTAATAATTTATTTTTTACTAGTAATGGCGGCGATCTGCGATTTTTATCGTGACTGCGACATTATGGTGGACATATCGGACAATTTTGACACATTTATGGGACCAGTCATTTTTACAGCGATCAATGCTATAAAATTGCACTGATTACTGTAAAAATGACACTGGCAGTGAAGGGGTTAACCCCTAGGGAGGGGTCGTGTGTCCTGGGGAGTGATTCTAACTGTTAGGGGACGTGGCTACGAGTGACACATCACTGATCATACTTCCCGATCACAAGGAGCTGTGATCAGTGTCCGTCACTAGACAGAACGAAGAGATGCTTGTTTACATTAGCATCTCCTCGTTCTTCAGCTCAGTGAGACGATCGCGGGTATCCCTACTCACGGAGCTCCCAGCAGGGTCGCCGGCGTGCACGTGACCACGCGGCAGCAAATACAAAGGGACGTACCTGTACGCCCATTTGCCCAGCCGTGCCATTGTGCGGACGTTTATGTACATGCGCTGGTCGGCAAGTGGTTAAGATTGGAACAAGGTACCAAGAGCCTATAGCACATGAGTATCATGTTCAAGCGCAGGTGTTTTTTTTTCTCCGCTTCAAATTTGTTAAGGGAGTGCTGACTCTCACTGTAAAGAAGCTGCTAGCAGGCTTCAACAGGCTCTGAACAATTGTCACGTAGTGATGAAGCCTGCAAGCAGCAGGTTTAAATTGATAGTCAGCATTCCTACTGAGATTTGTGTTCATCTTTGCAAACTAGAGCTGCACAAAACTGAAGGTGGCTAGAAGCTTTGCAGATGCTTTCTACACACACCTGACTTACCCAGGCTGAAGATGCGTGTACAAGGACCTTACCCCAAGTGCCAGCTCTCTTCTGTAAATTACTAAGGCCGGCCATAAATGATTCAATGTTATTTCCTTTCACCACGGGTGGAAGGAAAGAAAATGACTTGATTCCCCCATCAACACTCTATGCAGCGCTATTGTGTTCTGCTGGGAGGGAGCCTTCCCGGTTGGCAAAACACAATGAGTACTGCTAGCGGCTACAGCCGCCAGAAGAAAATTGCATGTAAAAAATTCAACAGGCTGGTTGTACTGAAGTCAATCGATGGATCAACTTGGGTACAATCAGCCTTCCTCTAGATGGATTGAATATCGGCAGGTACCTGCTGAGCCAGCCAAGATTCGATCTATCTATGGTTGGCTTAAGCAACCCCACTATCCATCAGATTAGAGAGCGGGCACTTCCAAACCAAGCTTGTTTTCACTGGATGTATGGCGACTCAGTATAAAGACACTACTAATCATGAAATGACTAGAAACTGACATTGTGACCTTTTTAAAGAACATATAAAAACCAAAGTAAGTTTTCATGCATATGCACCCAAAGAGGATCTTTAATAATCACTCCACTCACCTTTGTATCCTCTACCATCTCCTCCTCCTCTTCTTCCACAATCACCTCTGCCTTCTTCTCCTCATGCAGTTCTTTCACAGGTTCATCTTCCAGCTCTTCAATAATAGGTGGCTCAGAGTCAGGCACGTCATCATCATCATCATCAGCAACATCATCAACTACATCTTCATCATCATCATCCTCCTCATCCTCCTCCTCCTCTGGATCCATAGTTTCCTCCACTTGAGGAGGTTCAGGGTTTGTACGTGGTGGGGGTGGTGGAGTTAGTACAGGAGGTGGAGGGGGGCTAGATGTCACTTCTGCTTCCGAGTCCCTGTCCTGAAGCTCATCTTCTGGGTTCTCTCGGTCTTCACTCTCTACCACCATCAGGAGGTCTGTGTCTCCACCATCATCTTCCTGTACAGGGGACAAACGTGGTGGGCCCTCTTCCAGCTCTGGTTCTTGCTGGATTACTGGTTTAGTGTCCTCCAATACAGGCTCTACATCAGGTACAGATTCTGGGACATCTTCCACGTCCTGTACAGCCTCTACATCTTGAATATGTTCTACATCTTGTATGGCCTCTATGTCCTGTATAGACTCCACTGCTGTAGCAAGCTGCATCTCTTCATGCATTAAGCTCTCTTCATCTTCTATTTCTTCCTCTTCCTCATCTTCTCCTTCCAGATCCTCCTCTTCATCTTCCTCTTCTGACATACCTTCCTCATCTTCAAAGTCTTCTTCTTCCTCCTCCTCCTCATCATCTAGACCTTCCAGATCTTCATCCTCCTCCTCCTCTTCATAATATTCATCTTCATCCTCATCAAACATCTCTTCATCTTCTTCCTCTTCTTCATCGTCAGTGCTGTTAATGTTGATGACCATGTCACCCTCTGACTGGGAAGGGGGAGGAGGAGGAGGAGGAGGAGGAAGGGAAGGTACGGGTGCTTCGGTGGCGAGTGGCATCTGTGGAACAGCAGGAACTGAGCATGCAAGAGGTGGTGGTGGTGCTTGTTGCGGAAGTGCCGCTGTGCTCGGTGACGGAGCATTATGAATGGCGGGAACCTCTGCCATCTCCTCAGCAGGGGGCTTGACTGAAGGTGGGGAAGGTTCAGATTTCAGTGCTGGTTTTTGGAGGAAGCCTTTAGGTACTATTACTACGCTGTCGTCCGAATCACTCTCTAAGGAAATCTCCACATCTGAAGCTTCTTCTTTCTCATAGTGGACAAAGACTGGACGCGGGGTCTTTCCCAAAGTCTCTGGAGGGGACTGCACTGCTGGGGCAGCTGGGGGCTCTATGGGCTGTGGAGGAACTGGGATTCTGACAGGAAGGTGGTTTGCTGGAGATGGGGCTGGGAATGTAAGTGGACGAGCTGGAACAGGAAGTCGCTGAGTGGGTATCTCAGACTGTAGAGGTGGACGAGGCCCGTGCTGTGGAAGGGGTCTCTGAAGGGTGGGCACACGTGGGTGAATGATGACTCGGCAAATAGCAAGGGCTTCTGCACAGAACGTGGACACCTGCAACAATATAGAAACCTCAAAATTAGAATATATGCATATACATATATCAAGCACATTTTTGCACTGAAAGTATATGAATGAGATCCTCAATGAGCCGTTTTTGCTTTTTTTTCTTCCACATATATGTTTAACCACTTGGCTCCCAAGGTACGTCATATGACGTCCTGGGCTTTGTGGGGGTATATCTGAATGATGCCTGCAGCTATAGACATCATTCAGATATCGGCTTTTTCAGCCGGCGATTCCCTGCACCATAAGAATGATCATAGCAGCTTGATCGTTCTTACGGGCGTCGGGAGGGGAAGTCCCCCCCTCCCGCCGCCCTCTGGTGCTTCTACAGACTCACCGCTTCCATCGGAAAGTCGGACACAGGATCCGCCGGCCCCCGGATGGTGATCATAGAGATTTCCAGCGGACCAGATGGTCGCCAGAGTATCTATGATTGTTTGGAGGCCGGGCGCGATGTTAGGACGTCACGCCCGGCCTCTGCATTCAATTAACGGCGCCGCCTCAGGTGGGAAGCTGAGATCGTTTTTTTTTTTTTTTTTGTTTATTTTAGGCTTCCCAGCCTAGAGGTGAGATGTGGGGTCTTACTGACCCCATATCTCACTGTAAAGAGGACTGATCATGTCATATTCCTATTACAAGGGATGTTTACATTCCTTGTAATAGGAATTAAAGTAATCAAATTTTTTTTTTTTAAAGTGCCAAACTAAAATAATAAAAGTAAAATTAACAATAAAAAAAAAAAAATTGAAAGCGCCCCTGTCCCCGTGAGCTCGTGCGCAGAAGCAAATGCATACCTAAGTCCCGCCCACATATGAAAACGGTGTTTAAACCACACATGTGAGGCATCGCCGCGAACGTTAGAGCGAGAGCAATAATTTGAGCCCAAGACCTCCTCTGTAACTCAAAACATGTAACCAGTAAAAAATGTTAAAGCGTCGCCTATGGGGATTTATAAAATACCAAAGTTTG
>CM053029.1:67553689-67718689 GCA_028564925.1 Lithobates sylvaticus
GCCTACATGTCTCCCCCAAACCACACACCATGGATGCATTTCACACCGCCCACTGGGGCTTAGTCATAGGGTCCTCTTTACATTTACCAGCCTGCCATTAGCAGCATATTTAAAAAACTTCTTATGCAGCTCACTATAACCACTCACCCGATGCGTGTCATCCTTGATCAGTGACCCTCCATGTAGAACAATGGAGGAAAGAGCTGGAAGAGAATAAGCAGATCATCAAATATTAGTGTGCAACATAGACGTGCGATTCTAAAGGCTCAGTTTCTATGCAGAAGTGAGCCTGATTTTGCACTTTCCAGCTTTAGTAAATAAACCCCATTGTGTACTTAAAAGTAGGGGTATGCCTGTACTTACCTGCATGTGAGCAGCCCCGATCCTTCTCTTCTCAGGTCCCCGGTGGCGCTTCTGGCCCCTCCCCCATCCTGAGTGCCCACCATAGCAAGCCTTTGCTATGGGGGTACTCCTGCAGGTTCGCTTCCAAGCGGACGCCGTGTGTCATTAAGACACACACACAGCTCAGCCCGCTCTTCCTCACTGGCTGTGACAGACTGAGCCAATGAGAAGAGAGAGCAGAGAGAGCCTCCGGTCTCATGCACATCACTGGACCGAGATCAGGCTAAAGTAAGTGTTTGGGGGGGAAATGCTTGCAGATTTTTTTTTCTTTAATACATAAAATGCAGTTACATTTTAAAACCTTCTGTCTTTAGAACCACTTTAGGTATTTATGCATCTATCCCTTCCATAAAGCAATACAGAGACAGCAGTAAGCAAGCCTTTGCCTCCTCCTGCAGGATGACACCGACAGAAGGGAGCTACGAGTCTGTCCTCCTCCTGCAGGGTGATACAGACAGAAGGAAGCTATGAGTCTGTCCTCCTGCAGGGTGATACAGACAGAAGGGAGCTACGAGTCTGTCCTCCTCCTGGAGGGCGATACAGACAGAAGGGAGCTACGAGTCTGTCCTCCTCCTGCGGGGTGATACAGACAGAAGGGAGCCACGAGTCTGTCCTCCTCCTGCAGGGTGATGCAGACAGAAGGGAGCTACGAGTCTGTCCTCCACCTGGAGGGTGATACAAACAGAAGGCATCCATGAGTCTGTCCTCCTCCTGCAGGGTGATACAGACAGAAGGGAGCTACGAGTCTGTCCTCCTCCTGCAGGGTGATACAGACAGAAGGGAGCTACGAGTCTGTCCTCCTCCTGCAGAGTTATACAGACAGAAGGGATCCATGAGTCTGTCCTCCTCCTGCAGGGTGATACAGACAGAAGGGAGCTATGAGTCTGTCCTCCTCCTGCAGGGTGATACAGACAGAAGGGGGCTATGAGTCCGTCCTCTTCCTGCAGGGAGATACAGACAGAAGGGAGCTATGAGTCTGTCCTCCTCCTGCAGGGTGATACAGACAGAAGGGATCCATGAGTCTGTCCTCCTCCTGCAGGGTGATACAGACAGAAGGGATCCATGAGTCTGTCCTCCTCCTGCAGAGAGTTATACAGACAGAAGGGGGCCATTCGTCTTTCCATAATCCTGCAGAGAAACATGATGAAAATAGAATATAAAATCCAAAAGGAGACAGTTTGGAAGCATCTAGTACACACCTCTAAGGGCCGCTATACACAGCTCAGTGTTTGCAGTGGTTTCTTTCTTCCTGTGACTCTGGAAATCTCCATTTGTCATTTCTGAAACTTTCTGTTTCTTTGCGCCAAGCTGCACAAATCCTGATATCTGAGGAGAACAGAGAATAGATGAAGACAGAGCGGTGACGAAGGATGTATACAAAGGCTGGTGGGTCCACTTACCTTTACATTGTCTGTGGGTGGATTGATATCACTTAGGATGTGGGCTAGTAACACATCAGAATGATGGGACATCCCTTGCAAAATCCCAGAAGAAACTCCACACATGGTTACCCATCTCTCCAGCACACGATACACCGCTTCACGGAGGGCACTACATCAGAGAGTTAGGTCAATTATACTCAATTTTCACACAGGACACATTAGGGAATCAAAGCTCTAATGTGTAACAAAATCTGATTTGCTCCGATCACTGCCAACACTTAAATATTAGACAGTTATTCTGCCACTTGTTGGGCCGTCGATGAGGATTAGATAGAACAAAATGCAGCATTGAGTAAAGAGGGCATCACACAACAAGGGGGACTATGGAGTTGGTGTAGAGTAGAATAATATAGATGGCAGCACAAAGCCACTGAGGGAGAAAAAGAGTGATGACCGCAGAGAAGAAGAAGGGAGTGTCAAACTTAGAAAGGAGGACAGAGCGGGCGCTGGGAATATTCCCAGAGCTGATCTCCAGTACTGCTAACAGAAACCTCCTAATCTTTATACTATGTGTGCTCTAACTCCCCATTTATCTGCTTGACTTTTGAATCTTGTTCTTCTCTTATATAAACACGTATATACACACACACACACACTGTTCTGTCAAAATGTCACAACCAAGTTTGCTGTTTGATTCAAATTACAACTCTTCCAGTGGTCTACTCTATATCTTTAAAGGCTTAGTCCACCTTCTAGATCAGTGATGGCGAACTTTGGCACCCCAGATGTTTTGGAACTACATTTCCCATGATGCTCATGCACTCTGCAGTATAGTTGAGCATCATGGGAAATGTAGTTCCATAATGCAACATATTTAGGGTATAGCAATGCATGGTCACACACATTCCTAAAAACCCAAACCATCCTAACCCCCCACCTATTCCTAAACTGTGGGGTGAATCTTTTAGCTGAATTCTGTGCTTACTGCCACCTAAAAACCACACTCGGAACGCCGCTCAAAGCCTGAGATCAAGTTCTCACGAGCCTCAGGTAAGGGGGGGCAGGCTGACAAAATGCCCATCCGAGGCAGTGCATACATGAAAACAAAGTGCAGCTCTCCCAACCAGCCACTGTAGTGTAGAAATTAAAAAGGTTTCAGCCTATAAATCTCTGCCAAAGGCTACGCCCACTGACGTGTTTCACCCCCACCCATCGGGGCTTAAACTGATTGTAAAGTCTCGTGTTTTTTTAAAGTTAAAAATAACAAGTTATACTTACCTGCCCTGTGTAAAGGTTTTGCACAGAGCAGCCCCGATCCTTCTCAAGTCCCTCTTCAGCGCTCCTGGCCCCTCCCTCCTGTTGTGTGTCCCCACAGAAAGCTATGGGGGCACCCAAACCTAGCCACAGCTCTCTGTGTGCATTCAGACTTGGAGCCGTGGCACGGCCTCGCCCCCTTTCTCTGATTGGCTGACGAACATTGACAGCAGCGGGAGTCACACTGCTGTCTCAGCCAATGCGGAGGGGAGTTCTGGGCAGCTGAGACACTCCTACAACATCGCTGGATAGGGATGGGTTTCAGTTAAGTATTGGGGGGGGGGGGGGGGGGGGGCAGGAGGGGTGATGCACACAGAATGTTTTTTCTATCTTGATGCACAGAATGCATTAAGATAAAAAAAAAAAATCTGCCTTTACAATCAAGTTACTTTAATCGTAGGGTGGAGTGCCTGGAGCTGGACAAAGAAGGTCTTTCCTTGCCTGGCTCTCCACCCTATGATTAAGCTCAAATGGGCGGGGCAAAACATCAGCGGGGGTGGCCATTGGCAGAGACTTATAGACTGAAATTGTTTTGATGTCTACACTACAGTGGTTGCTTGGCAGAGCTGCACGTTGTTATAATAAATTCTGTGCTTGAATTTAGCACACAGTTGTGCATCTGCCCACACAGCTGTGTTATCAAGGTCTGGGATCACTCTGGGATCACTCTGTGCAAAGGACAACTTGTCCCTGTCACTGCAGAAGGACTGTGCAGCGCATGCTGGCGAAGTCTCCTCCCTTACCTCAGCTCTGTAGTCCAAACTGCACTTCTTCCAGCAGGTCCATATGGACCTGAGGCTGGAAACTGCATGCTTCAATCCAAAAACGAATAAATGTACATCGATCATTAGATCACTGTTGCTGTGTTTACTACTTTTTACAAAAGGTGGAATAGGGGGCTTTAGGAAAAAAGCCAACCCAATTATTTAGGTGCAGGGAGATAGGAAAAAAAATAAAATAAATAAAAAAAAAAAAAAAAAAAAAAAAAACTTACAAGCAACAGGTTTCTCATTTCATGCCCCATTCACACCCATGTTAATTTCATCTCAGTTTTTTTTTTCCGTGCAGAAAACTGCACACATTACAGATTCCTGTGCAGAAAATCTGCACTTTGTGTTGTGAACAGGACACAGAGAACCATTGTTTTCTTTGAGCCCTTGCAGAACGCCTGCAGAAAAACTGAGGTCTCTGCACCATGGGATGAACAAGGCCTCAAATAGGGCTACATAAGATATTCTTTGCCTTAAAAGCCTCAAAAGTACTGAAACTCTCCATTGCAGCTGTTATGTGCCAGGCACTATTACATACCTGTATGGCCTCTCTTGCCCAGGTGAGATTCCTCCTGCCCCTCGGATAGCTGCCCAGGAACTAAGAAGTTGTGGGAATACCCTGCAAATCATTGTACAGAATGGCAGGAGACGGGGTCCACATCTATCAACAAAACATACAGGTAACAGTCAGACAACAGCAGAGCAAAAAAAAATGGACAAATGTAAAGCAGACTACACCCTTCACATTCAAATTTAAGTACTGTATATATTCGAGTATAAGCCGACCCGAATATAAGCCGAGGCACCGAATTATACCACAAAAAACTGGGAAAACTTATTGACTCAAGTATAAGCCTAGGGTGAGAAATGCGCAGCTACTGTAAGTGGAAAAGAGAGTGAACAATGCCCATTTGCAGCCTCACTGTGCCCATTTGCAGCCATAGGTCCCCCAAACTTCAAACTTGGTAGGTAAGAGTAAGGGTTCCTAGATGCCCCCTAGCTGCAGCCAAAATTTGGGGTCTCTGGACCCAAAGGGCCCCGAAATGACATTGCTGCAGATGGACACAGTTGACCGAATTGGGGGCCCTGTATCTCGGGTCCACTTGGTGCTAGGAATATGGATACGTTGTAGTGCTAGTTCCACTGGGTTTGCATACCAAATTTGGGATTCCTAGCACCCAGTGGCCCAGAGATACGGGGCCCCAAAGTCGGGTCGGAAAATGTCAAGCACTTTTCTGCAGCAGAGAATGACATTTTCCGACCCGACTTTGGGGCCCCGTATCTCTGGGCCACTGGGTGAGGAATACCAGATTTGGATATGTTGTAGTGCTAATTCCACTGGGTATGCATACTGACATGGACATTCGTTGTACTGTTCATTTAAGCACAAGAGACTCCATTTTGTTCTCACTGTTGAAATGTGTTCAGTAACCTTCACCTAACACACAGACACGTCTCCTCTAGAAACTCTCTACTCCCCCCCCTCCCCTATCCATGTTTTACTTTTGCAATTGTTCTATTCGCTAGCTTTTAATAATATATTTCTATTTGTTTAGCTTTTAATAACGTATTTCTATTTGTTAGTTTTTAATAACATCTCACACCACCCCTTTCTTATCTGTGTATAAAATAACATGTAATAATAAATTTCGTCAGAACGGACATTTTAAACACAGTGATTGATTCCTGTGAATCTGTTCCTGCAGCTGCAGTATTAACTTTTATTTTAGAGTCCCAATCAGAAATTAGTCATAGCAGTTTTGGCGAGTCAGATATCAGGAGTTTGGCAGAGTTTCCAGAAGGAACCGCGATTCGATCGGGATCATCGGGAACGCAGACCTCTAAATGCCGGCTAGGTAAGCTGTCCTTAAGCTTGCTATATTTCTGCCTTTCCTATGTATTCTATCTGTCGGTTCTCAAGGAAACCAGACCACTCTCGGACCTTTCTGGTTGGGTAACGTGTGTGTGTGAATGTGTTTGTGTCCCCCTTCACGGGTTGGACTGTGTGTGGATAGGGAGAATCCTCTGCAGTTCCCTGCGTTGACTCCTTGTGGGCGACCTGGGTCAGAGGCGCATGGTAGGGTCAGATAAAACTCACGGAGAAGAGAAGAGACGAGGAGGGTCTCTTAATGAGTGTTTTGTCTATTGTCATAAACCCCTTCTATCCACGTAGATAAGTGGAGACTATCCTTGTAAATCTGCAGATTTGCTGTACTATTTGTTTTAGAGGCAAGAGGGTATAGGCACTAGTAGAGAAGACTGGCCAGTCATTATGGGCATTAAAATAAGTAAGGGAATGAAGGGTAAGAGGCCTTCAGATAATGCCCAGCGCAAGATGAGCGCTAGAGAATATATGAACCGAAGGTACGGTTCCGCCTATACTGAGCCCCTAGATAAATGGGTAGAATGGACAAAGGGAACAGCTAAACCTTTAAAATCTGAAGGGACTTTTGATTTACAAGTATGGCAAACTTTTCTGCACGATTATGGCCCACTACTGTGCAGTGAAGGAACGTGGAGAATAGCTTGCACATGGGAGACAGAAGCTAAAGTAGCAAATCAAACTGGCTTGATGGAGATGTTTAATAAAAGTACTGCCCAAATTTACTACGTTTGGCCAGAAGACTCTGTAGAAGAGGACCCCCCACCTTATGTGGCTGCCAGTTTGGCTTTAAGGGGTCCAAGAACAAAAGCAAAAGAATTAGATTACATGGAAAACACAAAAGATGAGCTGGGCAATATAGTAGAGAGCAGAGGTTTAACAGCCCCGTATCAACCTACAAAGAGGGATTTGTCTCATATCCTAGAAACGGATGATTGGCATAAATCAAAAGGCACATATGCAAAACTAGATCTCTCTGAACTTAAGGCTTTGGCCAGAGAAAGAGAGATAGATTCTGAACTTCCAGGGCAAACCATAATTTCCAAATTGTGGCAGCAAGATGAAGAGAGAAGGAAGGGAGAAACTGCCCCTTCTGCCCCGGTCACAGAGCAATCTGCTTCAGTTTATCCTGTCAGAACCCAATTAGTTTTTGAAGGTAATGCTGTTGACAGTAAGTCTCAAATTAAATGGCATGTACCTTTCAGTCCCCAAGATATGAGATCCATATTAGAGGGATTGGGAGACCCTAGAAAGAATCCAATTGGGTTTGCAAACAAACTTAGTGCTGCACAGGAAGCATATGAGGCTTCTGCTACTGACATTCATCAGCTTCTTATTAAAGCAGTGGGAAGCAACATGTCTGGCTATATACTTAAAGAATGTGGTGTAGACACCAAAACTCTAGGTAAGATGGTTAGTGGACGGGAGGTTTGTGGGACATTGAAAGAAAAATTGCCCCAAATATATGGACAAACCAGACATGCTGAATTTATGAATGCTAAGCAAGGGAAAGAGGAAGCAGCAGGGGCTTATTGGAGGCGGTTAAGCGATATGGCTGAGGAAGCAGGCATTAATATAGAGGAAGAGAAGGTGGGAGAAACTGCAAGTCCATCTACGCAACTGGTGAAACAAAGGTTTCTTGATGGTTTAATACCCCAGTTGAAAGAGAAGTTGTTCACAGCAAGGCCTGAGGCAGGCAATATGTCTATTCGAGACGTCCTGCCTATCCTGTTATCCATAGAAAACAGGATTAACCAAAAAGACAGCAAACCCAAGGTTATGTACATGGGGAAGCAGAGAGGAAGAGGAAGAGGAAGAGGCAAAGGCAATTTCAGAAATCATGGCGATCGGGGACCAATCATATGCTACAATTGTGATGGGGAAGGACACATAGCTAAATTCTGCCATCTTCCTGACCGTAGACTAGAAAAGAGCTTAGAAGCACCTCATGCTGATCCCAGTACAAAAGCAGTGGATCAGGCATAGGAAAATGGCATACCAGTATCAATCATGTTAAATAGAGGAGACAATGGTCCCGAGACCAGAGTAAAAGTATTTTTACAAGAACTCCCCTATCCTGGAGGACAAACAGAATTAACCTGTTTAATAGATACTGGTGCAAGCCGAAGTGTTTTTAATATAGAGGACTTACCTCCAGGATTATTATCTACAAATGTTATCTCTGGTGTTGGCCTAACCGGGACCTCTACTGATTTGGTCGAGTCCAAGCCACTTAAACTCAGGCTAGGACAGCAAACAGAAATTGTCACTAAAGTGTTAGTTTCAGACACAGTTCCTACCAATCTTCTGGGAGCTGACATTTTGAACCAAATTTTAGCAAACATAGACTACACTCCTACAGGAGTCCAAGTGGTCAGTAGTCTGTCAGGAGAAGTTTTAAATTCTGCCTGTGGAGTATTTTTAATCCAAGACTCCACTCCGCCATTTCCACCAGAATTGAAAGTGATTCCCACTGAATTATGGGCCACCAGCAAATATGATGTAGGTCTGCTGGATTGCACCCCAGTCATGATAAAAATAAAACCAGGATCCCATCTCCCACAGATTAAACAGTACCCACTGAGTATTGCTCAGACTGAGGGGATAAAGGATCAAATCACTCAACTGAAAGCAGCACGGGTTGTTGTACCCATTAAGTCCCAAGTCAACACACCCCTGTTCCCAATTGCAAAGAAGCCAAACAAGAAGGGTGGGCAGGTGACATACCGCATGGTGCATGATTTGAGAGCCATTAACAATATAATTGAGGCAGATACCCCGATCGTGCCCAACCCCCACACTTTACTAAGTGGAATACCTGCCTCCAGCACCTACTTTACAGTGATTGATCTTGCAAATGCTTTCTTTTCGGTGCCCCTGCACCCAGATTGCTGGCACCTTTTTTCATTTACCCATGATGCCCAAAAGTTAGCATGGACAAGATTGCCCCAAGGCTGTGTGAGTAGCCCCTCTGAATTTAATACTGCGTTAAAGCAAGTATTGGACCAATGGTCCCCCTCACACCCAAACACAGTTTTGCTTCAGTACATAGACGATTTGCTTATTTGTTCTGATACAAGGGACATTTGTAGCAAAGAAACAGTAAGCCTTCTCATGTTTCTCTATAACAGTAACAACAAAGTTAGCAAAGATAAGCTACAATACTGCCAAGAGAAAGTGATCTTCCTGGGTCACTGCATTTCACATGGAATCCGTCACCTAACCCCAGATCGAGTTAAAACTCTACAAAAATTTGAAAAGCCAAGAAATGTACGGCAACTACGTGCCTTCCTGGGGTTAGTGGGATATTGTAGGGACTGGATTCCGAATGCATCAGAACTTTTGGCTCCTCTATATGAGGCTACCACTAGAAATCCTTTCAACCTCACATGGGAAAATGAATTGCAGATGAAGGAGCTTATTAAAATTTTGTCTGAAGCTCCCGCCATTGGACTTCCTGACTATACTAAAACTTTCTCATTGTTCTGTCATGAAGTTAATGGATTTGCTGCAGGTGTACTCACCCAGCTACATGGAGACAAACAGAGGCCTGTGATGTATGTATCGGCCTCATTAGATCCCGTCATCAAAGGCTCCCCCAGTTGTATGCGAGCCATAGCAGCCTGCATTTTGCTGCTAGACAAAGTAACTGAGCTTGTACTAGATTCTGCTCTGATCCTGTATGTACCACATGCAGTACAGGAAATCATGAATCAAGTAAATACCAGACATGTGTCTGCCAGTAGATTTGACAAGTACCAGTCTGCTCTTTTTGCTCCATCGAATTTAACAATCAAACGTTGTGTTACTTTAAATCCGGCAACTCTTCTTCCTATAATTGATGAGGAAGATGCAACAAATGGTACTGATGTAGAACCCGAGAGTTTCTCTCATGATTGTATGGCTCTGATGGAGGTAGAAAGGGCCTCTGTCACACCAGCAAAAGATGAGCCTTTATCAGATTGTGACACACACTTATTTGTAGATGGTTCCAGATTTTACACTGATTTTACACTTACAGACACCATTTTACATCAGGAAGCATTGATACCCAAGATGTCAGCACAGGAAGCGGAGTTGTGTGCTGTAGTCAAAGCATGTCATCTCCTAGAGAATCAAAGGGGAAACATTTACACTGACAGCAGATATGCATTTGGAATAGCTCACGATTTTGGGCCTATCTGGAAAGCACGGAATTTTCTGACTAGTGCAGGGAAGCCAGTGAGACATGCAAAACTCATAGAGCGGCTATTTGAGGCCTTTCAGAAACCAGCAGAAGTTGCCATCTTGAAGGTAAAAGGGCATGCAAGGGGAAATGACATGACAGCCAGAGGAAATGCTTTGGCGGACCAAGCGGCAAAGGGTGCTGCCCTTATGGCATTTGGAGTCACACCCACTGTAGGGGTCGCCCAGGTAGCGGGGTCAGATTCCCCTCATCAAGAGCAGTGGGATGTAGAAACTCTAATTCAGTTGCAGAACCAGGCCCCTGATGAAGAGAAGGATAAGTGGATAAAATGTAATGCTACCCAAAATCAGCAGGGCCTGTGGAGCGCTGACAACAGGTGGTGTCTACCCAGGAGTTTGTACCCAGTTTTAGCACAACTGGCACATGGCGTCAGTCATCTTGCTAAGGGCGCGATGGTGGCACTTACTGACTGCTATTGGATAGCACCTGGATTTAGTGCATTTGCAGCCAGGTTTTGTGCTTCATGTCTCACTTGTGCTCTGCACAATGCAGGAAGGCCTGTCCATGTTCCCCAAAGGCATTCTCCTAAGCCAGATTTCCCTTTCCAAAGAATTCAAATAGACTACATTCAGATGCCCAAAATAGGCATCTATGAGTTCGCTTTAGTTTGCATTGACATGTTTTCGAGCTGGCCTGAATGCTGGCCAGTAGCCAAAGCAAATACAAAAACAACAGCAAAGAAAATTTTGAATGAAATAGTTTGTAGATATGGAGTTCCTGAAGCTATTGAGAGTGACAGAGGAACCCATTTTACTGGGGAAGTAATGAAAGAGGTAATGGAAGCCCTTCACATACAGCAGGCTTTCCATACACCTTATCATCCACAAAGTAGTGGTAAAGTTGAGAGACTTAATGGAATTTTGAAAAACAGATGTGCAAAAATTAAAGCAGATACGGGAAAAGGATGGGTGGAAGCTTTGCCATTAGCCCTATATTCTGTACGAACTACCCCTAAACAACCACATGGGCTGTCCCCCTATGAGATTTTATTTGGAGGGCCACCCAAAACAGGGCTATATTTTCCCCAACAGTTGCAGGCTTCTCACTCTAGTCTGTTAGAATATGTTCAGATTTTGCAAATAACATTGAATAAAATACATGAAGGTGTTTATAAATCATATCCCAGATCCAGAACTAAATAGAACCCTTTATAGTACAAATTGCTCACAGTTCCCAATATGTCAAAATATCGGTTACCTGGGATTCCAGGTTATTGCTTCCAGTTATTTAGAAGCAGGCATACCATCCATACGTAGAGGGTTATATTATATATGTGGAAATAAAGCTTACGCCTGGCTTCCTGCTAATGTTACAGGTACATGTTATATTGGGAAGTTAGCACCTGCTTTGGCTGTTCGCAAAGATACAGTGCGTCCAGATCAAAGTCCAGAATACCCTTTAGTGTTCAAAAGAGAGCTGTTCACTGAAGGTGACATGGCATGGTCATGGTTCCCTTCCTGGACAGGATGGGGAATTGAAGCAATGAAAAGAATAAATAATTACACTAGAATTGTAGATGAAAT
Source organism: Lithobates sylvaticus (assembly GCA_028564925.1). Lineage (NCBI taxonomy): Eukaryota > Metazoa > Chordata > Amphibia > Anura > Ranidae > Lithobates > Lithobates sylvaticus. Next base: position 67,565,209 of record CM053029.1, read on the forward strand.
TATTAACCTTACAACCACTGATATAGGTTTATTAAGTGAAGAAATGGCTCAGATTAAAAAAGTAGTATTAGAGCACAGTTTAACTCTAAATTATCTCACTGCAGCTCAAGGTGGGATGTGTAAGTTGTTTCGCACTGACTGTTGTATATACATTTCTGATAATGAGGACATTATTAAAGGGCATCTTGCTAAGATAAGAGAACTACAGAATAAGGCCAGAGATATTGCTAAAGATGGATGGAACCCCTTTAAGGGTTTAGGAGGTGTTGGTGATTTTTTATATAGCATAGCAACATGGTTACAGAAACTAGGCGCTTACATTGTGATGTTCCTATTTCTCATATTTGTCATTTACTTCCTCATCAGGCTGTGCCTCTGTGTGACTACCCGCTGTATCAACAAATTGTCCACCAGCCCTGATGAACCCGTTGTTATGAGAAAGCTAGGAGAGAACTGAACAGGACGCCGCCTCTCTGCGCCAATGTAACAGGAGTTACCAGCAATCGGCTGAATGTAACGCGGAGAATAATGGTGTCAAATAAACAAAAGGGAGGAAATGACATGGACATTCGTTGTACTGTTATTTAAGCACAAGAGACTCCATTTTGTTCTCACTGTTGAAATGTGTTCAGTAACCTTCACCTAACACACAGACACGTCTCCTCTAGAAACTCTCTACTCCCCCCCCTCCCCTATCCATGTTTTACTTTTGCAATTGTTCTATTCGCTAGCTTTTAATAATATATTTCTATTTGTTTAGCTTTTAATAACGTATTTCTATTTGTTAGTTTTTAATAACATCTCACACCACCCCTTTCTTATCTGTGTATAAAATAACATGTAATAATAAATTTCGTCAGAACGGACATTTTAAACACAGTGATTGATTCCTGTGAATCTGTTCCTGCAGCTGCAGTATTAACTTTTATTTTAGAGTCCCAATCAGAAATTAGTCATAGCAATACCAATTTGGGGTTCCTAGCACCAAGTGGCCCTGAGATACGGGGCCCCAATGTCGGGTCAGAAAATGTCATTCTCTGCTGCAGAAAAGTGCTTGACTCCAGTATAAGCCGAGGGGGGGCATTTTCAGCACAAAAAAAATGTGCAGAAAAACTCGGCTTATACTCGAGTATATACGGTACCTTTATTCTTATTTCATTTAGTATTTTGTTACATTTTGTTTGCAACTTTAATTTTGTAATTTTCTTGTAAAATAATAAAAAATATTTATATTTTGTTTAATCAAGGTCAAATGTCATCTTGATTTGTAGGGATGACAACATCTTTCAAAACGTAAAAGAGAAAACTGGCTGCATGAGTTTGGCCTTTGTAAACAAGGCGGACCCCCGTTCTGACAGGAGACATGACAGAGATCTTCTGTTCCCAGTGATTGGGAGCAGTGATCTCTGTCATGTCCCTGGTAGCCCATCCCCCTACAGTTAGAACACACCCAGGGAACACATTTAACCCCTTGATCGCCCCCTACTGTTAACCCCTTCCCCGCCAGTGTAATTTTTACATTGATCAGTGCATTTTTATAGCATTATATATAGCAATGTAATAATGTCACTGGTCCCCCAAAGTGTAATTTGGGGTCAGATTTGTCCGCCGCAATGTCGCAGTCCCGCTAAAAATCGCAGATCGCCGCCATTACTAGTAAAATGGCCCTAAATCTATGCCATAGTTCGTAGACGCAATAAGTTTTGCTATCGGGGCACCCGAGGCACAGCTCCCTGTGTCCAATCAGACACAGAGCTGTGGCCCGGCCCTCTTTCTATTCTCATTGGCTGACTGACTTTGACAGCAGCGGGAGAAAATGGCATTCCTACAACATTGCTGGACAGTGAGGAACCTCGGGTAAGCGTTAGGGGGTCTGCTGCACACATAGAATGCATTAAGAAAAAAATAAAAACCTTCTTCCTTTATAACCACTTAAGTAAAAGTAGAAATTAAGTAGATTTTTGTTTTCCGCCTGTCCACCTTCCTGTTTTAAACAAAAAAAAAAAATGAATTCTTAGGTGTACATACCCTCTCCATGTTCCAGCCATGCCCCTAATTTTCCCATTGGTCCCATGCCACCAGCCTTACTTGACCAGAACAACACTAATCCTGCTCATTTCCTGAGAGTCCAGCCTGTTAATACACTCCCTGGTGGGTGCATCGTACTTCAGGACTGAGGGGGGACTCATTTGCCAATTCAAGAGCACCACTCAGTCCAGGAAAAAGGCCCACCCCCCCACCCCAGGGGTGCCCAACCAGTGGCCCTGGGGGCCACATGTGGCCCGCGGAGCCCTCTGATGTGGCCCGCGACCTCCTCCTGTGGGATGGCGGATTGGCATGGGTTGCAGACCCGCCATCCCAGAGCATCTGTGTTGTTAATGAAGCCGGCAAAGCAAGCAGCTGTGGAGCATAGCTGTATAAGCTGATGCTTCCTGTATAGGGGCATCTCTTGCCATAGGCGGAGTGATACCAAATGCACTCTGCCAGGGACAGCAACAGCAGGTGATACCTGAATGGAAGACTGTTATTAAAGGTCAGTTTATTACTAAAATTCCAGTGTATATATGGGCATATCTGCGCAGTGGTTACTGGGCTTCTTTCAAACTGATCCGCAGGTGCAGTGCATCTTCAGGTTACCTGCACTGAGGCATAGACTTCAGTTATTACCTGCGGGTTTGGTGTGCTTTCAGAAAGTACACCACACCTGCAGAATATAATAGAAGTCTATGGCAAAGTGTAGCTAACCCGCAGGAAAGACACAGGTTCACTGCGCTGCATTAGTGTGAAAGGCCCCTTTCACACAATCAGTCCGACTAAATCGGACCCTCCATTCCCCTCTATGAAACGGCAGACAAAGAGATTTGTGTCCTTTTACATCTGCCTAACTCCAATCTGATTCACTAAAAAGAAAAAAAAAAAAAAAAAAAAGTAGGGGATCAATCCCCTTCCGTCAGGGCGGTTCGGAGGACCCATAGAGTAGAGTGGGCTGTGTCCGTGTCCGCACGGACCTGTCATCCGCCTGCTCTGCTCATTGTGGCCCGTGACCGGTTACCAAGTCGCTTAAGTGGCCCCGCTCTTCAAAAGGTTGGCCACAAAGGAAAAAGAGGACGCTTTACAATCATCATAGCTGGTGTTCTTCTTTGACATAAATCCCCAAAACAAGCTGGCTCTCCTTTCACACTATGAAAGCACAAGAAGGATTCTCACGCTAAGATTGTGGCTTCCAGGATGTCCAGAGCACTCAGATGGACACGAGGTAAAACAAGTAGCTTTATGGCCTCTTCTCCCTGCCAACTCTGTGAAGAGACAGAGAGAGAAGTATTAGCAGTAATTTTGGGGTGAGCATGGAAGAATACACCAAACACAGAATCCTGATGCTTCTCAGTCATAAAACAAAGCATTATCTTAATCACAGGTCATTGAAAATTCATAAAAAAATAAATTTCGTATAAGCCAAAAGCTGCGTAAAGAATGTCTAAAGTCAATCAAAGTTCATGTAAAAAAACAAACGTTGTCACATTCTTATCTAGGCATCTGAAGATGAAGAGTAAAGCCCCTCATAAAGTGAGCTTTAGTTTTTACTGACAGAAGAAAAAAAAATGAACAATTTCTCATCCTTTGCAGCCATGAGTAAATGAGTGGAACATCTTGGAAATGTAACTCTTGCCCACCGCTGCCTCCTGGCCCTTTAACAGGCTCTAAATATTGGGAGGCGGAGTCGGCATTCTGATCATGTGACTGCTACGACTGGCAGTCACATCAATCGGAAAGCTCCTGATCATAGGTGTGCATCGGGAGCTTTCTGGTACCCGCCTGTTACAGTGCTGTTTACATAGGGATGCACACATGCGGACGGTCGGCGTTATAGCGCAGCCACTTAGAGGCTGCATATATTCATACGGTAGACAGGGGGTGGTTAACGGCTTCCCGACCGCCTCACGCCGATGTACGTCGGCAGAATGGCATGGCTAGGCAAAACCACGTACAGGTACGTGGCCCTTTAAGAGCCTAGCCTTGGGTCCCGGGAGCTCCGTGACCCCGGCCGCGGGACCAGCGGACCCGATCGCCGCTGGTGTCCCGCGATCGGGTCACAGAGCTGAAGAACGGGGAGAGGTCTGTGTAAACAACCCTCTCCCCGCGCTTCCTACTCTGCCTGTCACTGATCGGCTGTTCCCTGTCATCGGGAAAGCCGATCAATGACGTCAGACGTCAGCCCCACCCCCTAATGTTAAAAAAAAAAAAACACACACGTCACAGCCCATAACCCCTCCCCCTAGTGGATAACTCTTTCACTGCCACTGTCATTTATACAGGAATCAATGCATTTAAATAGCATTGATTGCTGTATAAATGACAATGGTCCCAAAAATTTGTCAAAAATGTCCGATGTGTCCGCCATAATGTCGCAGTCACAATAAAAATCGCTGATCGCCATTACTAGTAAAAAAAAAAAAATATATATATTAATAAAAATGCTATAAAACTATCCCCTATTTTGTAAACGCTATAACTTCTGCGCAAACCAATCAATAATCGTCAATTGTGATTTTTTTTTACGAAAAATATGTAGAAGAATACGTATCGGCCTAAACTGAGGGAAAAAAAAGTTTTTTTTATATATTTTTGGGGATATTTATTATAGCAAAAAATATTGAATTTTTTAAAAATTGTCGCTCTATTTTTGTTTATAGCGCAAAAAATAAAAACCGCAGGGGCAATCAAATACCACCAAAAGAAATCTCTATTTGTGGGAAAAAAAGGACGCCAATTTTGTTTGGGAGCCACGTCGCACGACCGCGCAATTGTCAGTTAAAGCGACGCAGTGCCGAATCGCAAAAAGGGGCCTGGTCCTTTGGCTGCCAATTGGTCCGGGGCTGAAGTGGTTAAATATCCTTTATATTTTTTCTGTGGGGCATGATGATCACTTTCAGGGACTCACCAAGTTTTTAGCGCTTATGTTCACCACTCTGCAGACCAGGTTCAGTATATCTGACACAGGAACTCGCACTGGAGCTGGGAACTGCTCCCTGTATAGGAAATAAAAAAGAAGTAAAAACAATGTATTTCAGCTGTCAGGTATGGCTATGATGAAGTCAAATGTTCTGGAAGTTATATCTATGAAAAAGTGCAGAAGTTTAATTTTGGAAACATTTCTAAAGTTCGTTAACAAAACCAGTTTTAGAAGAGCTGACCTACGGTGTCATTTTAAAGACTTTCTCTGACTGGCTAATGTAAAGATTATGATGTCATCATGCGTCCACCTCCACCTCGGCCAGAGGAAACATGGTATTCATGGATAACAATACAAGGCTGCCTGGGAACGATTGAGCAGCACTCAACCGAAAACTATTATGTTCAGGTAACAGATAGGAGGTCTCGGTACTGCTGCTAAAACACAGCACTATATACTGTATGTAGCAGATGCTAGTTTAAAGGGACGTTCCGGCCGCGATGTGTTTTTTTTTTTTAAAGTCAGCAGCTACAAACACTGTTACTGCTGACTTTTAATAAGGACACTTACCTGTCCAGCGAGCCCGCAATGTCGCCCCCCCCCCCCCCAGGCCAATCTGTCCATCGGATCGCCTGCCAGTGCCTCCATCCTAACGAAGGGAAACAGGCAGTGGAGCCTTGCGGCTTCACTGCCCGTTTCCTACTGCACATGTGCGGGTCCCAGAAAACAAACGGGGCCACTCGCCCAGGAGGAGGAAGAGCTGTGGAAGAGGCAGATTTTTTTAAGATTATTAATGCAATTTTTTTTTTTTGGGTGGCCCTCCACAGACATAGTAAATAGTTTGCTTGGGCTAACTTGGCCCAACTAAACTATTTATAATGAAAGTAAATATGGAGTTAGACTTTAAAGAAAACACCTAACTACTATCCTTCCTCATCCAGCTTAGCAAAGCCACCCTCTTACCCTCAATCGTTCAGGTCGGTCTCTCCCTCTCATTTTTTTATGGGTCTATAACATATTGCACTGTTTGGAACTTAGTATGTCCAGGTTTACAACTGCCAGCTTTGTGGCTCTTTTCTGGACCTCCCCGTGGACCTGTGGAAGGTATAAGAATTGGGGTGTCTAACAAAAGGTAGATCGTCAGTTCCCACATATGCTGCTTACAGCAGTAAGCCTGGGAACCCTGATACTTAAAAACGTAGCAGCACACCACACTCCTACTTAAAGAGCAAGTAAAAGCCACCAGGGTTTACTTCCTCATTTCCCTGCAAAGGTAAAGCATAATGTGCTACTATGCATCGCATAGTAGCCCATTATGTGTCACTTACCTGAAACGGAAGTCTGCGATGTCACCACTGTCCCCACTAGCAGCGAGCGTCCATCTTCACCCCTCTTCGTTCCTTCCTTCCTTCTGGGGCCGCGAGCTCCAGCTCTGGGACTGGCCGGAGTCGCGTGACGTCACCCCTATTAGAAACAGCACAATCTGCCCTTTCTAAAGTGCGCATGCGCTGTAGACATCGGCGCTCAACTTTCTTGTAAATATCTCCCAAACCGTGGAGGTTTACGAGATGATATTTCAAGCACCTACAGACAAGGCTTAATATAGGCTTTACCTGTAGGTAATAGTGGTTGTACAGGGTGTACAACCACCAACCACTTTAGAACTTTAGACCTATGACCTATGTTTACAATATATATATATATATATATATATATATATATATATATATATATATATATATATATATATATATATATATATATATATATATATATATACACACACACACACACACACACACAAAATATAACTAGGTTTGCTTAGAACCCATGGTTTGAACAGCGTTCTTTTTCTAAGCATGCTACACACTACTGGATGGTGACATTTTCAGCCAGCACCCCATTTCTGAGTACCAGCAGGACTATATACACTCTCCTTTGCTCAGAGCAGCACTACCAGCATTAGCAGGTCATAATAAACATGTTTAATTTCCAAGCAGTACCTGAGCAGCAGTTGCACACATAGTCCCAATGCCGTGAACCTTCTCACCAGCTGTAGAATACTGGATGCTCCATCATCTTCAAGGATTGAAAGATCCAGTTCAGTGCCAGGTCCATCATAGTGGGCGGTGTCTGAAAAATAAATAAATAAAAAACAGCTATACACCAAGGTCACTGGGTATACAGGTGGGTGAAATGAATGCAAATAATTTCTAATGAAAAAAAGGACCTTTATGTAACTGCCCACCCACTGGATGCTTCAAATGACCATCTTGAGTAACGTATGCCAATTCTTGCCCTCTTGAAAGTCCTAGTTGCATGGCTCTGGCTTTAATATTTGAATCACAGAACAAGTACACTGTAAAGAGGTCATAATTCCTTATTTCTGTATTTGTTTCAGGTCAAAAAGCACTGAAGCCAAAAGTACCAGTATGAGAGCAAAGTAACCAACATTCTGGAAAAAAAGGTCATCATGGGCAGTTTCCCTTCTATTCTCATGAGGGAGTCCCTTTAAAAAGAGGCAACTGTCACAGTAATATGTACCTTAAACAAGCATGTGGTAATTTAAAGTAAGAATTTTGTGTCCCCATGCCTGTACAGGATCAGCGATTGTATTAGAGCTAATGGATCAGCATTATGGCCAACTAGTACTTTCTTTTTTCAAGCAGATGAGCCACGGCAGCTCCCATACTGGCCTATGAATGGTCCTGCTTTAGGCAATACTCCGAGAAATTTATGGTAAACTACCCTTGCAAAAACTGCAATGCTGGGGCTGACCCAAAAAACTAATAGTAACAGCACATCCCCTCCAGTCCAAATATTCTAGCTTAGTCTAGGAAAGCTGTAATAAAGAGGATTACTTGTCTTATTCTACAGGCTTCCTCCCCACTGGTTCCTGTAATGATGACTGACCCCCCTTCCCCAGGGCTTCTCCTCTAATCCAGCTGGGTTGTCATTCTTCACCAAGGTAATTAGGTACAACACTAGACTAGCAGCCACAGCTGGCCCTGCATTGTACATTAAAGAAGTACAAGCCAAAGCCTGGACTGGCACCCAGCTCAGCCTCTCATCGGCTCATGGTGCGACCAGCTGTTTTTATACGCCATCAAAAGAGTTAACACTCTTTGATTGACTCTATGGAGATACTCCTTGGAGAACCGGAGCAAAGTCATGACATCACTCCCGGTCCAGGCTGGAAGAATTATTATTTTTTAAGCGAAAGATGAAAAATTTTATTTCTCTTGGTCTTTTGCTTTTAAAAAGGCGTCGCTTTAACTGACAATTGCGCGGTCGTGCAACGTGGCTCCCAAACAAAATTGACGTCCTTTTTTCCGAACAAATAGAGCTTTCTTTTGGTGGCATTTGATCACCTCTGCGGTTTTTATTTTTTGCGCATTAAACAAGAAAAAGAGCGACAATTTTGAAAGAAAAACGCATTATTCTTTACTTTTTGCTATAATAAATATCCCCCAAAAGTTTAGGCCGATACACATTCTTCGACATATTTTTGGTTAAAAAATAAATAAAATCGCAATAAGCGATTGATTGTTTTGCGCAAAAGTTATAGCGTTTACAAAATAGGGGATCGTTTTATAGCATTTTTATTAATAATTTTTTTTTTTTTTTTTACTAGTAATGGTGGCGATCAGCGATTTTTATTGTGACTGCGACATTATGGCGGACACATCGGACATTTTTGGGACCATTGTCATTTATACAGCAATCAGTGCTATACAAATGCACTGATTCCTGTGTAAATGACACTGGCAGTGAAGGGGTTTACCAGGAGGTGGCAGTGTAGGGGTTTAAGTGTGTCCTAGAGGCGTGTTACCAACTGTGGGGGGGATGTTTACATTCCTTGTAATAGAAATAAAAATGATAAAAAAATATTTTTTTTAAAGGGACAATGTAAATAAAACATTTTTTTAAAGCACCCCAATCCCTTCGAGCTCGCGTGCAGAAGTGAACGCATACACAAGCCACATGCATATGTAAACTGTATTCGAGCCACACATGTGAGGCATCACCGTGAACGTTAGAGTGAGAGCAATAATTCTAGCACTCAAACTCCTCTAACTCTAAACAGGTAACCTGTAAAAGTGCTTAAAGTGGAGCTCCACCCACACCAAAAATATTAAAAGTCAGCAGCTACAAATACTGCAGCTGCTGACTTTTAATAAATGGACACTTACCTGTTCCAGCGGTGTCGGCAGAATGTGACGAGCGACCGCTCGTCTCTCGGCTGCCCCGCCGCCATCCTCTGTCAGGGAATCAGGAAGTGAAGTCTTCACAGCCCGGTTCCCTACTGCGCATGCACGAGTCACGCTGCGCGTCTCTATTGGTCCCCGTTGTGTCCTGGGAACTGTGTTTCCCAAGACACAACGGGGCATCTCTGGATAGGGGCGGGGCAGCTCCGGATATCTCATCCGGAAGTGGGTGCAGATACCTGTATTATACAGGTATCTGCACCCCCTCCCCCCTGAAAGGTGCCAGTTGTGGCACCGGAGGGGGGGAGGAATCCGATAAGCGGAAGTTCCACTTTAGGGTGGAGCTCCGCTTTAAAGAGTCACCTATGGAGATTTTTTTTAAGTACTGTAGTTTGTCGCCATTCCACGAGTGTGCACAATTTTAAAGCATAACATATTCGATATCTACCGTATTTATCGTCTTATAACATGCACCCCAAGTTTAGGAGGAAATTTTAAGGAAAAAAACGTTTTGCCCATCAATGCAGCCTTGCACAGCGTTTATCTGCATGCTTGTCAGTGTCATTTGCAGCCTTGCATCCTTGTCAGTGTCATTTACAGCCTAAGTGTCATTTGCAGCGTCCATCTGCAGCCGCCTCAGTGTCATTTTCAGCCTTCCCCAGGCTTCAGTTAAACTGCATTGACATGTCAGTGTCGCTGCAGTTTGAAAATTGGCGTCATTCTCGGACGCTTTTGGCCTCCTTGAGCCATTCTCGGCAGCTTTCGGCCGCCAAGAACGGCCGAAAGCTGCCGAGAAGGGCCAAAGGCAGCCGAAAGCTGCCGAGAAAGGCCCGAAAGCCGCCCAGAGGCTCACAACGGCGGGGGACAGTCGTATAACACGCACCCCTGATTTTAAGGGGAAAAAAGTTATACGCCAATAAATATTGTATTTACTCAGAAGACCAACTTTCACATTATACAAAAAATTTAGGTAACTATTGCTGTTAATTTTTTTCCTTTTTTATTCATTAAAGTGTATTTTTTCCGAAAAGATTGCAATTGCAAAATTGCTGCGCAAATACCATATGACATAATAAAATTGCAACGCTCGCCATTTTATTCCCCAGGGTCTCTGCTAAAAAAAAAAAAATGTATGATGTTTGAGGGGGGTTTAAGTAATTATCTAGCAAAAAATATGGATTTGAAACGTGTAAACAAAAAGGGCCAGAAAAAGCCTGGTCAGCAAGTGGTTAATTGAGTATGTTCAGTGTAACATGGAGTTTTGAACAGCCATCACCAGTAATAAACAAGGCTCCTTTCTAGTGCTGGAGGCTTCCAAGATGCAGTGCTGGTCCTGGGGCAGGCATCTCATGCTGTGGAGGTTTATTCTGCTGCAGGATTAGCATTGCATCCAGAGGCGGCAATTGCATTATCCAACACTGGATGGAAGCCTCAACTGTGACAGGTATAGAGGTGATGTGACAGATCTCTTTTGGGAACAGCATTACACATAAAATTCCCATCCTGACAGTTTTTCACATCCCTAAATCCTAGGACATGAACACTTACCAGTCTCAGCATTTTGATAGACCTGCTCGAACACGGAATGAAGTGAGCATAGAACACTCTGCATCTGCCGTTCCCAATTCTCTGTGTGTTTAACTCCCTGTGAGAAGCCAGAGCCCAAGGACGGAAGGAGGGAGAAGCACTGACAGGCCATCTGTTTCCAGAGAGATAAAAAAACAATATACGAGATTTGTTACAAAAAATAAAATTTTTACAAAATACAACTATTCACTTTAAAGTTAAAAAAATAAATGAAATAGATTTGGGAAGGTGTGACTACTAAATCGGCAGTAAGTTGGCACTCTAGAAACACCTCATCCTGAGCCTGTTATTCTGCAGATCACAGATTCCCAATTACATATGCAGGTTGCAAAATAAGACTTGACTGCAACTTTATTCTGTAAGGTGGTAGGGCCTGAAATAAAAATGTATTACCCTGCTTCTTCACCAATGGAATGTAGAGGGAGAACTTATGTACAGAGATACAGATCTCAGTATTGGAGATTGTACAGGAAGCAAGGACTGTCAAGAGGTCTTCGTCACACTAGCTTAAAGCAGTTGTAACCCTAAAAAAAACTAAGATCCTGTTCCTTTAAGGCATAATCTATACCACAGTGCTTGTGCTGTGTAATGTGTCCCGTCCTATCTTGTAATAGGCTGATTCTATTTGTTCCTGTGTTCCCCTGTCTGTGCTGACCACGGTAATCAATGGCTTCTGAGCCATGATAAACGTGGTCAGGTTTTGTGCCTCTGTCAGCCTGCTGCTCTGCAGTGAGTCTTGCCCCTCTCCCTCCCTCCCGTCAGCATGAGAGTGGCTCTGCTCCCCGCCTCTCCCACCGCTATTCAGCTGCAGTAGGCAACAAATATACATGTACACCCCCTCTGGTTTATGCTGACATTAACTACAGTGTTGGTTTTTTTTTTTAAATGAAAATCCAAAGTACCTCTTCCCACACTGCCACTGGGCGGTCACGTAATCCCCCTGTGCCAGCCGGCTGACATCACAGCGGAATCTCGGCCCCTTGCGCTTCTCTCCATGGATCAGGGAAGACGAGCGGAGGGGGATCACGTGACCGCACAGCTGTGGTGTAGGAAAAGGCATTTAGTCTTTTCATTTTAGAAAAAAAACACACCCACTATAAAATGAATGGTGGCATAATCCGGAGGGGGTCATATAGTGACTATACAAACACTTTAAATTACGAGAGCTATGCTTGAATCGTGGAAAACCTGTACACACTTTGGTCTAAACCACATTAGTATACTGCAAATATCATTATGCAGGGCAGGAGGAGAGGATGGAAATTAGCACTTTCCCAAATTTAAATTTTTGAGGAATAAGTCTTCACAGTCCTGGCTGTACCTGCGCATTACAGCCCTAAAGAATTCTACAGGACCGTGTCCAGAAATAGGAGACCGTTCCATAGAAGTCTGTGGGGCTGTAAAGTGCAGACGTGGCCAGAATGGTGAAAAAATGCAGAGCTAGATGAAACCAAACGTGGCTTTCAGATAGTAAGCATGCATTTGTTTTAAAATGCACTTATCGTTCAACATACTTTACATAGCTATTTTTTTTTTTTTTTTTTTGTTACCATACAGTCAAATAAGTTTGGATAAGGTGCGACAGGTCTAGATGTCATTAACGTGACACTAAACATTTTCATCAATCTTCTTATAGCAAACATATGCTTTCTTGTGGTAAATCAACTGCTTTTCCGGTCTCTAGCTGCCAATCACAAAGACTACTTTTTGTTTTAATCACTAGTGCTACAAGAGGCTCAAATTAACTATCCTTATATACAAAGAAAATGATAAAATCCACATGGTTTTAACCACTTGCATACCAGGTAATTTCACCCCCTTCCTGCCCAGGCCAATTTTCAGCTCTCAGCACTGTCATACTTTAAATGACAATTACACGGTCAAGCAACACTGTACCCAAATTACATTTTTATCATTATTTTGAGACAGATAGAACTTTCCTTTGGTAGCATTAAATCACCACTGGGTTTTTCATTTTTTGCTGAACAAAAAAAAAAAAAAAAGTAGTTTCCGTTATATCATTTTTCTTTTTCACTTATGGCCACCGATAAGGAGGCACAGAGTCTGCCCACCGATAAGGAGGCACCGATGATCAGGGCACTGTCTACTGTAAAATACATTATTCACTGCTCCTGTGTACAGATGGGCTCTCTTTTCCTCACACGCTGTCTCTGTGTAAGGGAAGGAGAGCCATTAGAACAGGCAAAAATCTGTTCTGTTTACATCTGTGATTGCTTGGGACTGGACACAGCGATCACGTGGTAAAGAGCCGCTGTGATTGTCCCTTTTCCCCCGCTCTGTGATTCACTGTTTCCAAGGAACACAACGGTCACAGAGCGCTCCTGATGCCCACAGGGCGATGTCCAGACGCCTTCCCAGAACTGGAAAGCCATGCTGTAGCTGTATATCGGCTAAAGCGCACTAAGGAAGTGGTTAGACACATGACAATATTGGCAAACTCTCTATACCCAATCATCAATAAGACTACAATATTTTGTTCTCTCTTCCTGTGCAAAATATAGGTTTTACCTCTTGAATCTGAAGACTTTCTTCATCCAAAAGACTCAGGAAAAAGGCAGTGAGTTTCCCCTGCAGAAGACACACAATAGTCAAATAAAGTACTAGATGTAAATATACAATAACAAAGCTATTCATTAAAACAATGGAAAGAGCCAAAAAAGGGAAATTATACATTTTATATATTTAAAAAAGCACTACCACTTTTGCATTAAAATTTAAGAAACACCCACTATAGGCTGTGTTGTTCCCATGAGCAAGTTAATACATAGGGCTCTACAGGCAGCATATATTGTTCAGAAATATTTCCTATGCACTTAGAGACATATTTGTTTAAAAGCCTAATAAAATACAAATGCACCAACCATATGCTATGAGGAAGGCTGAAACGGGTTAGAATTTTATTGAATCCTGTTACTGCTGTTGTGCAAAAAATAAAGTCATTTGAATGAAGAAGCTATTGGGTTGCTGGCTTATCTTTTCTACTATGAATGCACCAACCAAACCTCCCTCTCTTTGGCCCTTTGTTAGGGCAGGCTGTGTGCACATCTAGTTTACAAGCGATAAGATCTGACAGCACAGTGTAGACAGGGTTAATTATGGTTAGGATAACCTTACATTAAAGGGGAAAGCTAGGTAAGGTTTATAATGAAGTTATGTGAATGATAACATGTAACAAATATAATGTAGGTGTTATTCCAATTATTCACAATAATGCCGTGCAACACAAATACATCCAATAATGATGCCAAGATCAACGGACCCTGACCACGGATGACGCTGAGTTAAGATGATTTAAGATGATTGATGGATTAGGAAGCTAAAGGCTTGTAAAAGGCGGGCCAGTGACAGGCTTATTTATTAATTTGTTAAAGCCAGAAATTGGGAGTGCTCAATATTGGTGCAGCTTCAACGATAAGTATTAGAGAAAACGAGAGTAGCAACTATAAACAGAGGACAGATTCAGAAAGGCCGAAAGTTCAGTTTTAAGCCTGCCACCCTTGAAGTGGTATTATACTTTTGTTTGTTTTTGTAATGGCCTCTGGGTGGTTTATGCCATAATGAGCTGGTATGCACATTATGACAGACTTTCCTTTCAAAGCTCTCCAGCGCTGTGCTTTCTCCAATTCAGCTGGTCCCGGGTGCTTCCATCTTCGCTTGGTCTTCCTTCCGGGTTTGCTCTCTCTGGCCACTTGGATGGCCAAGCCACAATGACATCACTTCCACACATATGCAGGAGTCATTTCATAACAGCACAGGGCGGAAGCCGTGAATGTGGTCTGAGCTGCACATGCGAATCTCGATTACATTACCACCGACAGGCTGAGAGAGACATTTATGACAGAAGAGGCCACTTGGGTCCCTTCTCTTATATATAAAAAAAAAAAAAAAAAAAAAAAATCGAGCATGTCGGCTGTTTTTCAAATTTTAGACTTTAATATTGCTGTAAAGAGCTCTGGTAGTATAAATGGTTGTTAATGAGCATAGGAATAAGTTTGCTAAGCCATAAGCATTTCTAGTTCAAAGTTCCCAAGCCACAGATACAATACCCGCAGGGCTCCACAGGCTCGTGGATATGTGATCAGGCAGGACCGGATCCCTTCTAGGGCTGGCATCAGACACTATAGAAAAGAAACAAACACAATCAGGATACAAGAAGACAAGAGAATCTTTTTTTTTGCTAGGCTTGTTCATACAATAAGCTGCCCACAGAAACAATTAACTTCATAATTGGCTGAGATGGACAACAAACCTCAGCCCCACAAATACTTTAAAGGGTTTATCCACTCCATTCCAAAAAAATAGACTAGTTCCCAACAGCCCCCTGACTCCTCCTGTCCTCACTTGTACTTATCTGAATTTGTTTAGAATCACCCGTCGCCCATGTCTGCCAATGTACACAGCCCCAAAAGCTGTGTAGCAGCATAATGCGTGCAATCGCTCGTGGTCATTGGTCAGAACAGTCATGTGACAGAGTTGGCCAATGAGGGTCTTTACGTTAGTTCTGGAAGTAAAGACTCTCATTGGTCAGTGCTGTCACATGACGAGGCTGACCAATGACCGCAAGTCATTGGACACATTATGCTTCTAGGGCTGTGTATGAGGAGTATACAGATTTAAGCATGCATTTTGCATTACCTGGCGTCTCAGGCCCAGCAGCGATGTAAGAAGTCCTGGGACCTGATTGGTGGAGATTTCCCGTGATAATTCTGGCAGCGCAGAGGAATGCGAGAGAAGAGAGCGTAGTACGAAAACCGCCAAACTAATAACCCTGGGGGGGTCCTGGGACTGTAGAGAGAAAAGAAATAAGGGACAAAATTAATAAAAAGCCAGTTATGTTTCTACTAGAGCACAGGGAACTGAAAGTAGCAAAATCCATAATCCTGGGTTTATGCTCATGCAATATACAGTGTTAGGAACTTCACACAGGTCTTAGAAGACAAACTCACAACACATATTTGGTGGTCCAGCTTACATCCACCCACCCATAATATTTCAGACACGGGTCTTGGCCCACATAAAAGACTATATATATATATATATATATATATATATATATATATATATATATATATATATATATATATATATATATATATATATATATATATATATATATATATATATATATATATATATATATAGGCAGAGTGATCAGTAGTTGTTATTTTCACTAGCAGAAGAACTACACAAAAATAGCTTGTAAACAAGCATGAATATCCTCATGGTTTATTCCTACAAGTCAATCCCACATGCCCAACGCTACCGCAGGCTATTCCATTCATGGCTATTTTTACAAGTATAAACACAAATTATCTATGGAACATTTTACACTCTTATGTCATTTAGCAAGAAAGGTCAAAAAAACAAAACAGGAAAGTCCAGTATAGAAGATCAATCAGTATATTGCCCAAAACTGATCCCCAGCCTCCCCTTCAGTCTTGCACAGTTGTACCGGCTCCTCTCCTATACTGAAATTACTTTCTCTAATTGCACTGCACACTGTGAGCTTCACAAAGTGTGCATTTAGAAATTGCAGCAAGTCAGGTAGAGCCTACCTCAATTCCTGGCTGGAGGACATCCAGCATCATCTAGTACTTTCTTTTCCAGCCAATCATGGAGGCTCAGGAACACATGTGGTAATCACCTACGGCAATCTGCATGCAAATACAGTCTTGCCTAGGAATGCCCACTTCTCCAGACCGATGCCCACTTATCAGGACATTTTGGTATTTTCATAACTCCTCTTAAGAGCCTGTCCAATGCTTGCATCAGGACTGAAAGCTTTTGAGAAGAGTACACAGGCGGGGTCCTGTGAAGTTTTCAGGAAGGAAGTATCCTCTAAACCAGAGTGTTTCTCAAACTTTTTTGTCTTACGGTGCACCAAAAAGGAATTAAAAATTTTCACGGCGGGAGGCGTGGCCGGGATGTGAGCCGGACAGGACGAGCGTCTGAGTAAATTCACCCTGTATAACTACCCGTTTTCCGCTGGGAAGACACCCCTCAACATCCCCACGCAACCTGGACCCCTCGGTGGCAGAAATGATGTCCGCAAAGGGTCGCGGAAAGGCACTAAGCACTGCAAAGACACAGAGACCAGGTAAGGGGCGGGCCGGAGGCTCTCCCGGCGTCACTTTAGGCTCTGCCTCCGAAGCGCAGAGTGGAGGGAGAAAGGAGCAGAGCCCAGCAAGTTCTCCTGTAGCAATGGCGGCCCCGGTGGAGGACATTGAATCTCCCCTGTCCTCTGCATTAGTGGAGGTGATCACAAAGCCCATCCTGGCAGCCATAGAGGGCTTTAAATCCATGCTAATGGTTAAGGTGGAAAACATGGCATTTGAATGCACCCTCACCCGCCATGACTTGGATAAAATCAGAGGGAGACTTAATGAGGCTGAGGGTCGCATAAACACTGTGGAAGACCAGCAGGGATCTCACTCCTCACAGATCACTGAATTGCAGTCCCTGGTGAACACGTTAGTACACAAAGTGGATGACGCCGAGAACAGACAAAGGCGCAATAACATAGGCGTGGTGGGACTACCAGAAGGCGAGGAGGGGTCCCGCCTGGCAATTTTTGCTGAATCTCTGTTCAAACCACACATGTGAAGTATCGCCGCAATCGTTAGAGCAATAATTCTAGTACTAGACCTCCTCTAACTCAAAACATGTAACCAGTAAAGAAATGTTAAAATCATCACCTATGGGGATTTTTAAGTACCGAAGTTTGGCGCCATTCCACGAGCGTGTGCAATTTTGAAGCGTGACATGTTAGGTATCTATTTACTCGGCGTAACTTCATCTTTCACATTATGCTAAACAATTGGGCTAACTTTACTGTTTTTTTAAACGCGTTCAAAATTGCTGCGCAAATACCGTGCAAGATAAAAAGTTGCAACGACCGCCTAAAAAAATAAAAAATAAAAAACATATATAATGTAATTTTCGATCAAAAAAAATTATGATTTTAACATGCAGTGTAGGCAAGTGGTCAATCCCCCTTCCTGCCCAAGCCAATTTTCAGCTTTCAGCGCTCTTACACTTTGAATGACAATTGCGCGGTCATGCTACACTGTACCCAAATTAAATTTTTATCATTTTTTTCACACAGAGCTTTTTTTTGTGGTATTTAATCACTGATGGGTTTTCTATTTTTTGCTATAAAAAATAAAAAGAAAAAAACAAAATTAAAAATAAATAAAAAGGTAATTTTTCTACTGCACCGATAAGGCAGCACGGATGGGCACTGAGGTGGCATTGGTGGGCACTGATACATGGCGTGCCTGGGCAAAGGGCAGATGGTTTCCAGGAAGTGCTACATGAATCATCTGCCCTTACACAAGATGGCCTGGGCTAGAAATGCTAGGGGGGGGGGGGGTGTTTCAAAGTGATTTCTCAACAAAGTAAAAGCGTGTAAACATGGACAGATAGGGGAGTTTGATTTAAGTACTAAAAATTTTATCAAAATGCGTTTTCAGTTAGTAGTGCTCAGATACAGGTTGGTTCCGCTTTTAAGTGAACATATTGGGGTAGATTTACTAAAACTGGAGAATCTGGTGCAGCTGTGTATGGTAGCCAATTAGCTTTTAACCTCAGCGTGCTCAATTAAGCTTTGACATTAATACCTGGAAGCTGATTGGTTTCTATGCAGAAGTGAGCCTGATTTTGCACTTTCCAGATTTAGTAAATAAACCCCATTATCTACCAATGAAGGGCAGAGCAACAGATTTGTTTTAAAGCGGATCTTCACTGCATCGGAGCACCACAAACCAGAAAACGCCATTTAATTCATTTTTAATATTCAAAGCAAACTCTCCCATCCATTCATGTCTCTATGCTTTGTTTTGTTGAAAAATCACTTTGAAAAACAACCACTAGCATTTCTGGCTGAGGGCGGATGATTCATGTAGTATTCACTTCCTGAAATTCATCTGACCATCAGGCCCCTTTCACACTGAAGCGCTTTGCAGGCGCTAAAAATAGCGCCTGAAAAGCGCCCTGAAAGAGCCGCTCAGTGAACTCCAATGCGAAAGCCCCGAGGGCTTTCACACTGGAGCGGTGCGCTTGCAGGGCGGTCAAAAAAGTCCTGCAAGCCGCATCTTTGGAGCACTGTAGGAGCGGTGTATTTACCGCTCCTAAAGCGCCCCTTCCCATTGAAAACATTGGGGCAGCGCTCCAAACCCACCTGCAAAGCGCCGCTGCGGCGGCGCTTTGCAGGCGGTCTTAACCCTTTTTCGGCTGCTAAAGGGTTAAAACTGCCCCGCTAGCGGCCGATCAGCGCTGCTAAAACAACGGTAAAGCGCTGCTAAATATAGCGCTGCTTTAACGCCAGCACGCTGAGTGCCCCAGTGTGAAAGTAGCCTCAAGCATGCAGGAGGGTGTGCTTAGCTGAGAAAACCGCTCCACCTCTCCTGAAGACTCCTGGGATATATGACCTCATTTGCCTAGGCAAGAAGCAAGGAAGTAACTAAAAAAATAAAAAATAAAAGTTTTAAGCACAAGCAAATATACTTTCCTATCTGTTTAATAACGCTAGCAGCATGAGGATTAAAAATAATCAATCTTCATGCGAGTGAAGCTCCATTTTAATGCTACCCACCTCAGCAGATACTATATGGCTATAGAAAATAAAACTATATAAAAGTTTGTGGACACCTGACCATCAAACCTATATGGGTTTGTTTGACATCAATATGGAATCTCACCTGTATGACTTGCAAGACGCTGCGAATCCAGGAGATACAATGCTGCTGGAATACATCTGTAGGAGATTCTTCAACAACCAAGGACAAGAGAGATAAGCCTTCGATCCTGGAAAACAATGACAACTTTAAAAAAAATAACAACGCAACAGGCCGAGTCATCTTACATTTACAATCCCTCAGTTTAGGAATACCAACCCTCACTCTAGGTATTGGGATGGTCATTTGTGAGCTGACTTTTACACCATCAGTCTTTGTGTGTGGTGTTTGCTCATTAACCACTTGCTTACTGGGCACTTAAACCCCCCTCCTTTCCAGACCAATTTTCAGCTTTCAGCGCTGTCGCACTTTGAATGACAATTGCGCGGTCATACAATATTGTACCCAAATTAAATTTTTATCATTTTTGTCCCCCAAAATAGAGCTTTCTTTTGGTGGTATTTGATAACCTCTGCAATTTTTATTTTTTGTTAAAAAATTGAAAAATTTTTTTTTTTTTTTAATTTTGTTATAAAAATATAAAATGGGTAATTTTTGACCGTCATTGATGTACGCTGATGAGGCAGCAGTGACGGGCACCGATAGGTGGCAGTGATGGGCACTGATGGGCTACACTAATAGGCAGCACTTTTAGGTGGCACTGATTGGCGGCACTTGTGGGCATTGACAGGTGGCACTTGTGGGCATTGCAAGCTGGGACCGATGTCCCTTTAAGATAAGCCGGTGATCGGCTTTTTTTTTTCTCCTCCGCTGTCAGCGCGAGGAGAAAAAAAAAAAAACGATCACCGAGCTTTTGTTTCTATCATGTGATCAGCTGTCATTGGCTGACAGCTGATCACATGGTAAGGGGCCGGGACCCGCCCCTTACTCGGATCGCTGATCACCCGAGTCTCAGTGACTCGGTGATCACAGGGCGTGCGCAGGGACCGTGCACAGAGGAGGACGTCATACGACGCCCTCCTGGGAATTCACATCCGCGCTGTGGCCGTCATTCGGCCATAGCGTGGATGTCAAGTGGTTAATGACTGTTTTGAGTCGAATTGTAAAAGGTTAATTTATTCTTATCGACTTACATGTATTGTAATAAATTTGAAATGGTCACTAAACAGAAATATAATTTTTTAGCAACAATTTTTTTTTAAACCTCTCTCAAAACATATCTTAATTCTGGCTGTCATTTGATCCGTCTGCTATGACGGTCTGCGCTCACAGGAAGGGGTTGAATAATGTTGCCCATTTTCAACCTGCAAGTTGCTGGTGACAAATAACAGAGGGTAGTGATGAAAAACAGAGGGTGCAGAATAGTGCCAAGAAACCTTTCCCTTCAGGTTGGCGAAAATGACGGGTCATGTGCACATATTTGTATACAATTACACACACATTGTGATTATCGCTGTAAAAGCAATAATTTGATCTGTCATGAATATATTTAATTTATACCAGCTGTGCTAACTCTAGTGATACTGTGATTGGCTGACAGCTATCACATGGTGTAGAGTTCTGTGATTGGCCCAGGTACCATGTGATAGCTGTGGGCCAATCATAGCATCACTATAGGAACCACAGCGGTTATGAATTAAATGTATTCATAACAGCTTTGTTGACATTGTGATCACATGAGCCCCCAGGCGTTCAATGCGGCCGGGTACTGGGACCTGTAATCCATTGTGTCTTGTGGACACAGCAGTTACGGGAGTGGCGCGCCAGTGCTCAGCAACGTATATTTACATGGCTGAGCCTGGCTGTGCCACCCATCCACAGTAAAAGTCTCAAAAGAGAACATGCAAATGAGAACATGCAACAGGATCAAAGACAATATGCTTCACTGTGGGGGGGGGGGGGGAGGAAGTTGGGACTTCTGTACCTGGTAGCAGCTGACACCAACCGAGAGTTACAGCTAGCCAGGAGACTTGGAAAGGAAGCCGAGGAACCCTAAAATGATAAACACAAGAAGCAACATATAATTGGTTATACAAATTCAACTATCCTCTATCCAAAAGTGATCATTCAGGTTAATGATATTTGCTGGTATCATATAGGTGCTATTTAGATGAATACCCACATTTGGGTTGCTACGATTTGGCACTTTTTTTACTTTTATTTTGTTAAAACCCAAACCGGTTGAAAAAAATTAGAAACCATCAACATATGAAATCTCTGCTGGAATCCCCAGCTGTTGTCAAGCATTCCCTAATACAGAAAAGAACCTGAGCTGCGAAATCAAAATGACCGGGCTGGAGCAGACCGATAAAAGTATAAAAGTTACGCACATAGATCTTTTTTTTACATGATAGGAAGCAGGACAGGGAGGACACATTTTTAAGACTAGTTTATGGTTGGAATTCCACTTTAAAGGTTAAGTTTACCTTTCCAATAAAAAAAGTTCCCATGGATTCAAGCATCCTCAGTAGACTAAAATGTCATACAGCTTTATTAAAAAAATAAATAAAAAAAAACACCTGTAGGCCATGCGCTGCCTTTCCCAAGTCTCCTAGTGTGAGAGATCCCCCCGTCCTGCCAAGATGCCAGGACGCACCACACGTTGGGTGCATAACCTCAGCATGGCAGGAATTAGAGCTCTGCCAGGTTCACACATGAGCAGTGAGCTCTCTCTCTCTACCACTGCAAAGTCACCAGCAATCCAGATACAGGGGGTCCCCAAGTTACTCGTTAGGGACTGCCCGCCTGTACGGAAGTCGGAAATGTTTGTAAGTCGGCCGCGCATGCGCAGACCGACAAATACGGACATTTCCGATGTTCCGTCTAATGCCGTTCTGCGCATGCGCGGCAAATGACGGACATTTCCGGCATTTTCCGAGGCTCCGTATGGCCGCGCATGCGCAGAACGGCGAAAAATGGCGGAGGGTCCCCACAGCGCCCCGTTCGTAAGTAGGGGTTGTTCGTAGGTCGGGCGTTCGTAAGTCGGGGACCCCCTGTACATGCGTTTCACATGTTTATTGTAAAGACATCACACAAGCCATAATAAACCGGCATTTTAGGGCCTTGCAGGGTCCCCTTCCTCAAGGCAACATAGTGACATAGTCTTGTCACTACATTGTCTCGAGAAAGGGACCCTGCAAGGCCCCAAAACATTACTTTGTATACATTACACGTATACATTGTAACATTTTTTTATGCCGCATGTATCTGGAGTAGTATTCACTCTGAGCACGCATCATTGCAAGGTCAAGTACTAAGGAGAGACACTTATATTCAGACCTTAGAGCCCCCCCCTGTCGCAGTAGCGGCTTAGCTTAGAGTTGTGTGCCACATTATTAGGAACACCTTCTTAACTACTTAAAGGGGTTGTAAAGGCAGAAGGTTTTTTATCTTAATGCATTCTATGCATGAAGACGAGGCTTGACAAATTTGCTTGGAATCTAGGAGCCGGCTAAAAAGAAAAAAAGTTAGGAGCCAGGTTTTTTATTTTTAACGACCGACAAAGCTTTATTTTTAATATACAAATTAACCAATCTTAAATGTACACAGACAACTAGAACAAATGTGACTGCTTTTATTTCCTGCCTTGCAGGGACACAAGACCGCCATATCCCCGCTAAGGGTCCGATCAGGTCTGCCTGAAAAACTGACAGGCGAACTTGATCAGACAGCCCGTGTGAAAAAGGGGCCTTTTTGACCCCAGATCTCATATTTAAGAGGTCCTGTCATGCTTTTTTTCTATTACAAGGGGTGTTTACATTCCTTGTAATAGGAATAAAAGTGACACCATTTTTTTTTTCTCAAAAGAACAGTGAAAAAATAAAAAATAAAAGTTAACCACTTGCTTACTGCTCTCACACTTTGAATGACAATTAATCAGTCATGCAACACTGAACCCAAATTCACTTTTTGTCCTTTTTTTCCCACAAATAGAGCTTTCTTTTGGTGGTATTTGATCCCCTCTGGGTTTTTTATTTTTTGCGCTATAAATGAAAAAAAGACCGAAAATTTTGAAAAAAAAAACGAATTTTTCTTTGTTTTTGTGATAAAATTTAGCAAATTATTAATTTTTCTTCATAAATTTTGGCCACAATTTATACTGCTACATATCTTTGGTAAAAAATAACCCAAATTAGTGGATATTATTTGGTCTTTGTGAAAGTTAGAGAGTCTACAAGCTGTGGTGCAAATCATACAAAATTGATCACATCTGATGTACTGGTGACCTCATTTCTTGTGACCCGAACAAGCCAGGAAAGTACAAATGACCCCTTTTTTTGAAAGTAGACATTCCAAGGTATTTAGTAAGAGGCATGGTGAGCTTTTTGATGTTGTCATTTTTTTCCCACAATTCTTTGCAAAATTAATTTTTTTATTTTTTATTTTTTTCCACAAAATTGTCATTGTAATAGGTTATTTCTCTCACATGGCATGTGTATACCACAAATGACACCCAAAAATAAATTCTGCTACTCCTCCTGATTATTACGATACCACATATGTGGGACTTTTACACAGCCTGGCCACTTAGAGAGGCCCAACATGCAGGGAGTGCCATCACGTGTTCTAGGAGCATAAATTACACATCTAACTTGTTGACTACCTATTACACTTTTGAAGGCCCTGGAGCACCAGGACAATGACACGTGACACTGACGTGGCACTGATGACAGGTGGCACTAATGACACGTGGCACTGATGACAGATGGCACTAATACGGGGCACTGGTGACAGATGGCACTGATGACAGATGGCACCGATACGTGCCACTGATAACAGATGGCACGTGACACTGACAGGTGGCACTGACGACAAATGGCACTGGGGACAGATCACTTTATTTTTTTTTATTTTTACTTACGGCGCCGCTGCAGCCGTTCATCTCTCTCTCCTCACACGCTGTCTGAGTGAGGAGGCAGAGCGGCGCTGAGAGATGATCTCATATGTTTGCATATGAGATCATCTCTCATTGGACACGCCGATCTCGCTGTAAACGGCCGCTGTGATTGGCTGTTTACAGCGATCTGTGACTGGCTGTGTCCGACGGACACGGCCAGCACAGAACTTCCCCGATGCGCTCTCTCAGGAGCGCGCATTAGGGAAGTAAACAACAGGGACGTCCACCCGGCAGGGAGCGTCCGCGCTGAAGCCGTCTTTCGTCTATAGCAAGCGCCCTGTTCCGCCGAGCTCGCATGCAGAAGCGACCGCATACATGAGTAGCGCCCGCATATGAAAGCGGTGTTCAAACATCACATGTGAGGTATCACCCCGATCGGTAGATTGGCTATAATTCTAGTCCTAGATCTCCTCTGTAACTCAAAACATGCAACCTGTAGATTTTTTTAAACGTCGCCTATGGAGATTTTAGAACGTAAAAGTTTGTCGCCATTCCACGAGCGGACGCAATTTTGAAGCGTGACATGTTGGGTATCAATTTACTCGGAGGAACATTATCTTTCACAAAAAAAAAATTGGGCTAACTTCACCGTTGTCTTATTTTTTAATTAAAAAAAGTATTTTTTCCCCAAAAAGTGCGCTTGTAAGTCCGCTGCGCAAATACGGTAACAGAAAGTATTGCAACGACCGCCATTTTATTCTCTAGGGTGTTAGAATAAAAAAAAAAATATATTTTTACATACCGTCCCCAGTGCAGCACAACCTAATCACATGACTGGTGTTGTGGTGATCAGGGATACTGACTAGTGCAGTGGTTCTTAACCTCAGTCCTCATTACCCCCCCACCAGGCCATGTTTTGGGAATTTCCCTTAGATAAAATAGCTGTCCAAAATACCAAGCCATTGACTTAGATTTAAAGCACCTGTGCAAGATAAAAGGAAAGCCTGCAAACATGGCCTGGTGGGGGGTAATGAGGACTGAGGTTAAGAACCACTGGACTGAGGTTAAGAACCACTGGACTAGTGACATTACAAAACAAAAAAAAGCTACAAGATTTTATCTTTAACACACTGTGACCAGAGCAAAATGTTATCATAGTAACATTGTACTGCTCTGGGGAAGTGATCAGGATTTTATTTTCACATGATTGCTTATAGCAGTAAATTACTGTATTTATCGAGAGCAAAAGATGTCACATGACCGGGTCCACGGCGCCAATGGAGGTGTTCAAAAGATCCACACAGGAGGAGCGGCACACGAGAAGGGACCGGCAGCGATGGCAATGCAGGCATTCAATAGCACCAATCCAGAGCATGCTAGCAATGCCGTCCCAGGAGACTTGGGGGGGTCTTCTGGGAGTGCAGAGGAGGGGGGGGGGCTTTATAATGAAAGGGGCCTGTGTACCATGCGGGGGCTCAGTGTGCCATGCAGGGGGCTCTGGGGTCTGTGGAAAGTTTCTTTCCTGAAACTTCCCTCTTAAAGTTAATGTGCATGTTATACGTTGGTGCGTGTTATACACCGATAAATACGGTACATTGCTAACAGCAAGCATTTTACTGAATGAAGCGGCATCATTCAGTCTGTTTTGTTGCGATTAGCTGTGATTGGTCAAAGCATGGCACAGATGGGCTGCGATTGGCCCCGTCTGTACCATGTGATCAAATTGACCAATCACAGCTAGCAACACAATAGATTGCATGAAAGGAAGCCATCCATTGTGTACAACTGTCATGTAGAGCTGCACAATTCTGGCTAAAATGAGAATCACAATTTTTTCGCTTAGACTAAAGATCACGATTCTCTCATGAGTTTCACGGCGTAACATCTTTCACATTATACAATTTTTTTTTTTTAAATTCATTAAAGTGTATTTTGTCCAAAAATATTGAGTTTGAAAGACCGCTGCGCAAACAATGTCTCTGCAAAAATATATATTTATTGTTTTGGGGTTCCAAGTAATTTTTAGGGTTGTCCTGATACCACTTTTTTAAGACTGAGAACAAATATTTTTTTTCAAGTACTCGCCGATACCGATACTTTTTTTTTAATGTTATGTGACAGTTTTCAAAGCACAATACAGATTAGGTGGCACTGATATGCAGCACTGATCGATGACGGGCATTGACAGGTGACGCTGGCACTGACAGGTGACGCTGGCACTGACAGGTGACGCTGGCACTGACAGGTGACGCTGGCACTGACAGGTGGCGCTGACAGGTGGCGCTGGCACTGACAGGTGACGCTGGCACTGACAGGTGGCACTGGCAGGTGGCGCTGGCACTGACAGGTGGCACTGACAGGTGACGCTGGCACTGACAGGTGGCACTGACAGGTGACGCTGGCACTGACAGGTGGCACTGACAGGTGACGCTGGCACTGACAGGTGACGCTGGCACGTGGCACTTATGGGCATTGGGCACTGATTAGTGGCATTTATATGCACTGATGGGCAGGCACTGTCATGCCATGAGGAAAGGCTGCTGCGACGCCCATCTTGGTACTCCTTGCCCTCGGTCGCATTAAAAGCAGCAGCGGCCATCTTATTACACCCAGCCCGAACTATATGGGCTGGGTGTAATAAAATGTCTGCTGCTGGCTTACTGCAGCCGAGTGCAGGGTGTACCAAGATGGGCGTCGGGATGTCCAAACACTGACATCAACATGGAGCGTAACTTCCGTTGTGCCGCCGAGTAGCTTTATTCCTCTCTCCCAGGTATCGGATCTGGCATGGGGGAGCATTTGTGCTCGCGCAAATGCTCAGTATCGGTCCCGATACTAGTATCGGTATCGGGACAACCCTCGAAATTTTCGAGCAAAAAATACTAATTTTAACTTGTAAGCAACATATGTCAGAAAAGGGTTTCGTTTTTAAAAGCGGTTGTATTGTCCGCTTGGTCCTTTTTACCTACAGGTAAGCCTAGGATAAGGCTTACCTGTAGGTAAAAATAATATCTCATAAACCTGTACGGTTTAGGAGATATTCACCTTGTATGCAGCCGCTGATGTCAGTGGCGCATGCGCAGTGAAGGTCCGGCGAAGGCCCAGCGTATCGTGCCAGAACTTGCTGGAATGGAGGGCTCCCATGACGTCATCGAGGCTCCGGCGTTGCATACTAGCCCATTATGTGCCACTTAACTGCAAACAAAGCCCACGATGTCCCCTCTGCTGGAAGCATCTATCTTCACCCCCCTCTTCCTTCTGGGACCACGGACTCCGGCTCTGTGACTGGCCGGAGCAGCGCGAAAGCCACCAGTCACGGCACTAGCTGGGGAAGAAATGGCACGGAGGGCCACTTCTTCACTGTGCATGCGCCGATGACATCATCGGCGCACTACAAAGCAAATATCTCCTAAACGGCACATGTTTATGAGATATTTTCAGTACATATAGGTAAGCCTTATTATACTATGTAAAAATAGGTCAGGGGGGTTTACAACCTCTTTAAAGCGGAGCTCCACCCTAAAGTGGAACTTCCGCTTATCGGATTCCTTCCCCCCTTTCAGTGGGGAGGGGGGTGCAGATACCTGTATAATACAGGTATCTGCACCCACTTCCGGGACTAGCATCCCCGCCCATATCCGAGGATACCCCGTTGTGTCTTGGGAAACACAGTTCCCAGGACACAGCGAGGACCAATAGAGAAGCGCAGCGCGACTCGCGCATGCGCAGTAGGGAACCGGGCAGTGAAGACGTTGCATCTTCACTTCCTGATTCCCTGACAGAAGATGGCGGCGGGGCAGCGAGAGACGAGCGCTCGCCGCTGGACCCTGGAACAGGTAAGTGTCCATTTATTAAAAGTCAGCAGCTGCAGTATTTGTAGCTGCTGACTTTTAATATTTTTGGTGCGGGTGCAGCTCCGCTTTAAGTAGTTAAACTGACTTAATTTACAGACCGAAGATCATCCCATTGATCGAAAAGAACGAAATGTTACAATGTTTCTCTTTATCCCCGTCTGAGCGATGTTGTGATAAACTTGGCAGGCTGCCTATTTTTTTGGAGGGTTTTTTGACAGCTGTCAGCTTCAGCAGAGAACTCTCTTGAGAAAATTCTGTGTTAAGATCGTGAGGGTGGGTTGAATCGCGATCTCAATTCTTTAACGATTAATCGTGCAGCTCTACTGTCATATGACCTGCTGTGATTCCTGACGGTAGCAGGTAGCCAGTACTCTGGTTGACACAGCCGGTGACAGATCGCGCCCCTGCACAGCCCCTTTGCCGGTGCTTCTTGACAGGGTATCATATGACGTCCAATCACGATAAGAAAGCCATCACCTGGCTGTCAGATCAGCAGATCGCTGGTGTGATGCGGGTCTCCTGCAGACCTGTCAGTGTATCTGTGTACCTGTAAACCCCATACTGGCAAGCAGATACGATGACAGGAAGAATCAATGAACTACCACGGAAGGATGGGGCGCTTTAAAAACAGGTTTTACTTTTTATTTTTACACTGTCCCTTTATTTTTGTTATCACTTTTATTCTTATTACAAGGAAAGTAAACACCTCTTGTAATAGAAATAAGGGATGACAGGTCCTCTTTATTGAGAGATCTGGGGTGAATAAGACCTCACATCTCTCCTTTATCTTTAAAAGAAAAAAATAATTTGACATCACTTAAAAAATTAGGTTAAGCCTGAGAGCCAGAAGTGACGTCAGAGGTCGTTCCGGTCCTCCGAGGGCATAGAGCTGAGTGGGGGGGGGGGGGGCTGGCCACCTTGACCTCACTTAACTTCCTGCCTAGACATTGGCTGCACCGGATCACTTCCAGGCTTTACCGGCGGCTCCTGTAAGCTCGGGAATGACCAGGAAGAGGCGGTAGGGGGTACCTCTCCTGTGGCCAATCTTCCCGTGGGACCACTTTTATCTTGTAGAGAAATGCCCATAGTAAATAATGATACCAGGATATGGTAGCTAGCTGCTGCCATAACACCGGTATTTAACAAATGACGTATATATACTGTGGGTGGTCGGCAAATGGTTAACAGACACTCTCCTGTCCTAGGATCCAGCACTGTGCTCACCCGAGCCAGTTCCAGCCGGAAGCCTATCTGTGGGCATGGAGCTATGCTGCTCGTGGCTTCACAGCAAGCAATGTGAATTGTCCGGGGGGGGGGGGGGGGTGTGTGACAGAGAACATATGCTCAGAATGTCGTGTGTGTGTGTGTGTGTGTGAGAACATATGCTCAGATTGTCTAGGTGATCCGAGCAGAAGTGGGAGCGGGTACCTGTCAAAACTAGGTGCCCCCCAACCCCCACAAAAAAAAAAAAAAATTACATGCCAAATGTGGTAGGGGAGGAGGACAGAGCAGAACTTGCCCTTTTGGGTGGAGTTCCACTTTAAGTAATTTCTTGATTACACACTGCATGTCCTTAATCCCACCAATCCATGACATGACTGGGTGAGTCGGGTCCCGGTGGAGGAATGGTTTCCTGGATGCACATGATACCACACAGCCATCATGTCTTCTAATTGAGTCCCTGGTTTAGCCAACTACCAGAAGGGGGGAGATTTCTTAGATATACTTCACATCTATTGTCATTGGGTCAGTGTGGTAATGATAGGGGGAAGGTTTTCCTGGATACACATTACACTTCCTGGCACCACAGGTCTATTAAGTCATTGAGTCAGTGTGGTAGTGATAGGGGAAGGTTTTTCTGACTGCACACTACACTTCCCGACACCACACGTCTATTAAGTCAGTGTGGTAGTGATAGGGGAAGTTTTCCTGGCACACATTGTCCTTCCTGCCCTGTATAGTCTGGCAGTGTGGTGGATATACACAGTGAGAGGTCCCCCCCCCACCGCCATGTGCCGTCCCTCTGCTCGCTCTCCCTCACACACACATAACACGGACGGTTCTCTCACACAAAACCAACCCCCTCGGTCCGGCTCACCTCCCCCCGCAGCACTCCATGCTCCCGCAGGCCCCGGATGGTCTCGGCCAGCTCTCCCTCGCTCAGCTCCCTCTCCAGCAGCCCGCTCACGATCGCCTCCATCATTCGCACCCCTACACACACCGCCGCCATCTTCCCGCCACCGCCGCCACTACTCCGCGTCATCACCCTGCGCGGCTCGGCCTTGACGTCACTCAGCGGCGCCCGCAGCCGTCTGCACTGCGAGACGGGGAAACCATAGCAACGGCGAGGCTGAAGGCGAACCTCAGACACACAGCGAGTGACTACAGCTAGCTTAGCAACCAGTACCCACCTAGTAACCAGAGCTCATAGCAACCAGCATCCTCCCTAGCAACCAATGTTAATAACAACCATCATTCTCCCTAGCAACCGTAGCTCATAGCAACCAGCATCCTCCCTAGCAACAATAGGTCATAGAAACCAGCATCCTCCATAGCAACCATAATTCATAGCAACCAGTATCCTCCCTAGCAACCAGTGTTCATAACAACCAGCATCCTCCCTAGAAACGGTAGCACATAGCAACAAGCATCCTTCCTAGCAACCAGTATTCTCCCTAGCCACAATAGGTCATAGAAACCAGCATCCTCCATAGCAACCATAGCTCATAGCAACCAGCATCCTCCCTAGCAACCAGTGTTCATAACAGCCAGCATCCTCCCTAGAAACGGCAGCACATAGCAACAAGCATCCTTCCTAGCAACCAGTATTCTCCCTAGCAACAATAGGTCATAGAAACCAGCATCCTCCATAGCAACCATAGCTCATAGCAACCATCACCCTCCCTAGCAACCAGTGTTCATAACAACCAGCATCCTCTCTTGCAACTATAGAAACCAGCATCCTCCCTAGCAACCATAGCTCATAACAACCAGCATCCTCCCTAGCAACAATAGGTCATAGAAACCAGCATCCTCCATAGCAACCATAGCTCATAGCAACCAGCATCCTTCCAAGCAACCATAATTCATAGCAACCACCATCCTCCCTAGCAACCAGTGTTCATGACAACCAGCATCCTCCCTAGCAACCATAGCTCATAGCAACTAGCCTTCTCCCTAGCAACCAGTGTTCATAACAACCAGCATCCTCCCTACCAACCGTAGCTCATAGCAACCAGCATCCTCCCTAGCAACCAGTATTCTCCCTAGCAACAATAGGTCATAGCAACCAGCATCCTCCCTAGCAACCAGTATTCTCCCTAGCAACAATAGGTCATAGAAACCAGCATCCTCCATAGCAACCATAATTCATAGCAACCAGTATCCTCCCTAGCAACCAGTGTTCATAACAACCAGCATCCTCCCTAGCAACCAGTGTTCATAACAACCAGCATCCTCCCTAGAAACGGTAGCACATAGTAACAAGCATCCTTCCTAGCAACCAGTATTCTCCCTAGCAACAATAGGTCATAGAAACCAGCATCCTCCATAGCAACCATAGCTCATAGCAACCAGCACCCTCCCTAGCAACCAATGTTCATAACAACCAGCATCCTCCCTAGAAACGGTAGCACATAGCAACAAGCATCCTTCCTAGCAACCAGTATTCTCCCTAGCAACAATAGGTCATAGAAACCAGCATCCTCCATAGCAACCATAGCAACCCTCATCCTCCCTAGCAACCAGTGTTCATAACAACCAGCAACCTCTCTTGCAACTATAGAAACCAGCATCCTCCCTAGCAACCATAGCTCATAACAACCAGCATCCTCCCTAGCAACAATAGGTCATAGAAACCAACATCCTCCATAGCAACCATAGCTCATAGCAACCAGCATCCTTCCAAGCAACCATAATTCATAGCAACCACCATCCTCCCTAGCAACCAGTGTTCATAACAACCAGCATCCTCCCTAGCAACCATAGCTCATAGCAACTAGCCTCCTCCCTAGCAACCAGTGTTCTCCCTAGCAACAATAGGTCATAGAAACCAGCCTCTTCCCTAGCAACCAGTGTTCTCCCTAGCAACAATAGCTCACAGCAACCAGCATCATTCCAAGCAACCATAATCCATAGCAACCAGCATTCTCCTTAGCAACCAGTGTTCATAACAACCAGCATCCTCCCTAGCAACGGTAGCACATAGCAACAAGCATCCTTCCTAGGAATTAGTGTTCATAATAACCAGCATCCTCCCTAGCAATGGTAGCTCATAGCAACCAACATCCTCCCTAACAACTAGTGTTCATAACAACCAGCATTCTCCCTAGTAACCATAGTTTATAGCAAACAGCAACGTCCCTAGAAACCATAACTCATAACAACCAGCATCCTCTCTAGAAATCATAGCTCATAGCAGCCATCATTCTCCCTAGCAACAATAGTTCATAGCAACCAGCATCCATCCTAGCAACAATAGCACATAGTAACAAGCATCCTCCCTAGAAACCTTAAATTCCTAGTAATAAGCTACTCTATCAACCAGCATTCTCCCTAGTAACCATAGTTTATAGCAATCAGCATCATCCCTAGAAACCATAGCACATAGCAACCAGCGCTCATATCAACCATAGCTCATAACAATCAGCCTCCTCGCTAGCAATCCTAGCAACCAGCATCCTCCCTAGCAACGGTAGCACATAGCAACAAGCATCCTTCCTAGGAATTAGTGTTCATAATAACCAGCATCCTCCCTAGCAATGGTAGCTCATAGCAACCAACATCCTCCCTAACAACTAGTGTTCATAACAACCAGCATTCTCCCTAGTAACCATAGTTTATAGCAAACAGCAACGTCCCTAGAAACCATAACTCATAACAACCAGCATCCTCTCTAGAAATCATAGCTCATAGCAGCCATCATTCTCCCTAGCAACAATAGTTCATAGCAACCAGCATCCATCCTAGCAACAATAGCACATAGTAACAAGCATCCTCCCTAGAAACCTTAAATTCCTAGTAATAAGCTACTCTATCAACCAGCATTCTCCCTAGTAACCATAGTTTATAGCAATCAGCATCATCCCTAGAAACCATAGCACATAGCAACCAGCGCTCATATCAACCATAGCTCATAACAATCAGCCTCCTCGCTAGCAATCCTAGCAACCAGCATCCTCCCTAGCAACAATAGCACATAGTAACTGACATCTTCCCTAGAAACCTTAAACTCATAGCAACCGGCATTCTCCCTAGTAACCATAGCTTATCGCAACCGGCATCATCCCTAGAAACCAAAGCAACTATCATCCTCCCTTGCAATTAGAACTCATAGCAACAAGCATAACAACAATACTCTCTAAAAAAACATAGCTTATAGCAAGTGGCATCCTAAATAGCAACCAGAGTGCATAGCAACCAGTATGCTCACTAGCAACCAGGGCTCATAGTAACCGGCCTCCTCCTTATCAACCACTGTTTACAGCAACCAGCATCCTCCTAAGCAACTGTAATACATAGAAACTATCATCCCCCCTTTAGTTATGGCGTACCTTGGCACTCCAGATGTTTTGGAACTACATTTCCCATGATGCTCATGCACTCTGCAGTGTAGATGAGCATCATGGGAAATGTATTTCCAAAACATCTGGAGTGCAAGGTTTGCCATCACTGCTCTCTATAAACCATAGCACATAACAACTAGTAACCTTCCTAGCAATTGTAGCTTATAACAACCAGCATTCTCTCTAGCAACCAGTGTTCATGGCAACCAGCATTCTCCCTAGCGCCCATAACACATAACAACCAGCTTCCTCCCTAATAAGCAGAGCATATACAAACCAGCATGCACTGTAACTGTATGTATGTATGTAACTGTAGTTCATAGCATACAGCATTCTCCATAGGAACCATAGCTCATAGCAACTAGCATACTCCCTAGGAACAATGGCATATACCAATCATCATGGTCCCCCCAGCAACTTAGCTCGTAGCAATCAATATCCTCCCTAGCAAGCATAGCACATAGCAACCAGTATACTCCCTGGCAAACTTAGCACATAGCATGCTCCCTAGCAACTGTAGTACATAGCAACCAGCATTCTTCCTAGTAAGCATGGCATGCAGCATCCTCCCTAGCAACCGTAGCTCATAGCAACCAGCATCATACTCCCTACCAAACAGAACTGATAGCAATCAGTATTTTCACTACAATCAGTGTTCATAGCAACCAGCATGTTACCTAGCAACCACACCATATAGGAATCAGTATCCTGAATAGTATCCAGAGCACATAACACCCAGCATCCTTGCCAGAAACCACAGCTTAGAGCAACTGGCATCCTCCCTAACAATTGTAGATCTAGCATACTAGATCATAGCAAATATATTGCATAGCAACTAGCATTCTCCATTGGAACTATAGCTAACAGCAACCAGCATCCTCCTTAGCAACCAGTGTTCACGACAACCAGCAGTCTCCATAGTAACCATGGTCCATAGCAACCAGCATCTTCTCTAGCATACACAGCACAGAGCATCCAGCATCCTCCCTAGAAACTCTAGCTCATAACAACAAGAATCCTCCCTAGATGGCAGTGTTCATAGCAACCATCGTCCTCCCTAAGAACTGTATTTCATAGCAACCAGCATCTTTCCAACCACTGTAACACATAACAACCAGCATCCTCCATAGCAATAGTAGCTCATAGCAACCAGTATTCTCCTTGGCAAACAGTGTTCGTAGCAAGCAGTGTTCATAGCAACCAGCATTGTCCATAGCAATAGTAGCACATAGCAACGCACATAGCAACCAGCATCCACCCTAGCAACCATAGCATTTAGCAACCAGCATGCTCCATAGCAATCAGTGTTTATAGCAACCAGCATCCTCCCTAGCATCCATAGCTTATAGCAGTCAGTATCCTCCTTAGCATCCAGCATCCTTCCTACCACCCAGTATTCATAGCAACCATCATCCTCCATACGTCATAGCAACTAGCATTCCCCCTAGCAACTGTAACGCATAGCAACAAGCATCCTCCCTTTCAACCATAAAATAAGTCAACCAGCATCCTCCTTAGCAATCATAACTCGTAGCAACCATAGCCCATAGCAACCAGCATCCTTCCTAGCAACTGTAGCTCATAGCAACCAGTATCCTCCCTAGCACCATAACATATAGAAACCAGCATGCTGCATAGCAACCAGAGCTCATAGCAAAAAGCTTAGTATCCAGCATGCTACATAGCAATCAGGGCTCATAGCAGAAATCATAGCATGTAGCAAGCCACATTCATATCCTTCAACAGGCCCAAAACTTTATAGGACATAAAATATATATATTTTTTTTCCATATTCTACTGAATTTTCTGTCTTACCCAAAGTTCTCCGTCAAATAGAAAACAGTCTTTCGAACTGTAAAAGGGACACTTTGTAATAAGTGATAATTATTTTCCGCTTTTGCCCACGTCATCATGTTCAGTATTGTACTGAAAGCAATAAAAGCAAACGGAAATTACTTTTACTGTCACCACACCTGTTTACTGATCGAGGCTTTGCGGTAGCTTTAAAAAGGTCATTAAAACGCTTGTTAATTTGCAACAATGTGTATGTTCTCTGTTATACTAACACCATAATTATCACACCCAACACCAGAATAAAAGTACTTCATTTATTAGCAGATCTTTTTTATTAGAAAAAAAAAAAAAACATATTAATACCTTTTAATTGGAATTCTCTAGCCCACGGGTCTCCAAACTTTAGAATATGAGGACCACATCATATATTTTACAAATATTTGCAGGCCAAAGAAAATTAATTTGATGAATCAGCAAGTAATAAATTAATTAATATGTTTTCTGTGGATATTTTTTTGGAATCAGCAAAATATGATTCAGAACAAAAGAGAAAGAACTTCAGTAAAACAAAGCAAAAGTCTGCCCTTACATCAAAGTCTCATCAGAGACCCCCTTACATCAAAGTCTCATCAGAGACCCCCTTACATCAGAGACCTCATCAGAGACCCCCTTACATCAAAGTCTCATCAGAGACCCCCTTACATCAAAGTCTCATCAGAGACCCCCTTACATCAAAGTCTCCACCAGAGACCCCCTTACATCAAAGTCTCCATCAGAGACCCCCTTACATCAACGTCTCCATCAGAGACCCCCTTACATCAAAGTCTCATCAGAGACCCCCTTACATCAAAGTCTCATCAGAGACCCCCTTACATCAAAGTCTCCATCAGAGACCCCCTTACATCAAAGTCTCCATCAGAGACCCCCTTACATCAAAGTCTCATCAGAGACCCCCTTACATCAAAGTCTCATCAGAGACCCCCTTACATCAAAGTCTCCATCAGAGACCCCCTTACATCAAAGTCTCATCAGAGACCCCCTTACATCAAAGTCTCCATCAGAGACCCCCTTACATCAAAGTCTCATCAGAGACCCCCTTACATCAAAGTCTCATCAGAGACCCCCTTACATCAAAGTCTCCATCAGAGACCCCCTTACATCAAAGTCTCCATCAGAGACCCCCTTACATCAAAGTCTCATCAGAGACCCCCTTACATCAAAGTCTCCATCAGAGACCCCCTTACATCAAAGTCTCATCAGAGACCCCCTTACATCAAAGTCTCATCAGAGACCCCCTTACATCAAAGTCTCATCAGAGACCCCCTTACATACATCAAAGTCTCCATCAGAGACCCCCTTACATCAAAGTCTCATCAGAGACCCCCTTACATCAAAGTCTCCATCAGAGACCCCCTTACATCAAAGTCTCATCAGAGACCCCCTTACATCAAAGTCCCCATCAGAGACCCCCTTACATCAAAGTCTCATCAGAGACCCCCTTACATCAAAGTCTCCATCAGAGACCCCCTTACATCAAAGTCCCCATCAGAGACCCCCTTACATCAAAGTCTCATCAGAGACCCCCTTACATCAAAGTCTCCATCAGAGACCCCCTTACATCAAAGTCTCATCAGAGACCCCCTTACATCAAAGTCTCATCAGAGACCCCCTTACATCAAAGTCTCCATCAGAGACCCCCTTACATCAAAGTCTCCATCAGAGACCCCCTTACATCAAAGTCTCATCAGAGACCCCCTTACATCAAAGTCTCCATCAGAGACCCCCTTACATCAAAGTCTCATCAGAGACCCCCTTACATCAAAGTCTCATCAGAGACCCCCTTACATCAAAGTCTCCATCAGAGACCCCCTTACATCAAAGTCCCCATCAGAGACCCCCTTACATCAAAGTCTCCATCAGAGACCCCCTTACATCAAAGTCTCATCAGAGACCCCCTTACATCAAAGTCTCCATCAG
Source organism: Lithobates sylvaticus (assembly GCA_028564925.1). Lineage (NCBI taxonomy): Eukaryota > Metazoa > Chordata > Amphibia > Anura > Ranidae > Lithobates > Lithobates sylvaticus. Next base: position 67,602,638 of record CM053029.1, read on the forward strand.
AGACCCCCTTACATCAAAGTCTCATCAGAGACCCCCTTACATCAAAGTCTCCATCAGAGACCCCTTACATCAAAGTCTCCATCAGAGACCCCCTTACATCAAAGTCTCCATCAGAGACCCCCTTACATCAAAGTCCCCATCAGAGACCCCCTTACATCAAAGTCCCCATCAGAGACCCCCTTACATCAAAGTCTCATCAGAGACCCCCTTACATCAAAGTCTCCATCAGAGACCCCCTTACATCAAAGTCTCATCAGAGACCCCCTTACATCAAAGTCTCCATCAGAGACCCCCTTACATCAAAGTCCCCATCAGAGACCCCCTTACATCAAAGTCACAGACCCCTTACATCAAAGTCTCCATCAGAGACCCCCTTACATCAAAGTCTCCCCTTACATCAAAGTCTCCATCAGAGACCCCCTTACATCAAAGTCCCATCAGAGACCCCCTTACATCAAAGTCTCCATCAGAGACCCCCTTACATCAAAGTCCCCATCAGAGACCCCCTTACCTCAAAGTCTCCATCAGAGACCCCCTTACATCAAAGTCTCATCAGAGACCCCCTTACATCAAAGTCCCCATCAGAGACCCCCTTACATCAAAGTCTCATCAGAGACCCCCTTACATCAAAGTCTCATCAGAGACCCCCTTACATCAAAGTCCCCATCAGAGACCCCCTTACATCAAAGTCTCCATCAGAGACCCCCTTACATCAAAGTCCCCATCAGAGACCCCCTTACATCAAAGTCTCCATCAGAGACCCCCTTACATCAAAGTCTCCATCAGAGACCCCCTTACATCAAAGTCTCCATCAGAGACCCCCTTACATCAAAGTCCCCATCAGAGACCCCCTTACATCAAAGTCTCCATCAGAGACCCCCTTACATCAAAGTCTCATCAGAGACCCCCTTACATCAAAGTCCCCATCAGAGACCCCCTTACATCAAAGTCTCCATCAGAGACCTCCTTACATCAAAGTCTCCAACAGAGACCCCCTTACATCAAAGTCTCCATCAGAGACCCCCTTACATCAAAGTCTCCATCAGAGACCCCCTTACATCAAAGTCTCCATCAGAGACCCCCTTACATCAAAGTCCCCATCAGAGACCCCCTTACATCAAAGTCTCCATCAGAGACCCCCTTACATCAACGTCTCCATCAGATACCCCCTTACATCAAAGTCTCCATCAGAGACCACAGAGATCCCCTTACATCAAAGTCTCCATCAGAGACCCCCTTACATCAAAGTCCTCATCAGAGACCCCCTTACGTCAAAGTCACCATCTTAGACCCCCTTACATCAGGGTCCCAACAGAGACCCCCTTACATCAAAGTCCCCATCAGAGACCCCTTACATCAGAGCCCTTCATTACATTTTTTGGTCTCCGGTTCATAAAAAGGATATCAGGGAACTGGAGAAAGTGCAGAGAAGGGCAACCAAAACTTTGTTGGTCCACCAATGGAATGTTCTGGGGATGAGGCCTGGGGCAAAGTTCCTGTTTCCAAAAATAGGGGGGCCAGTGGGGTATGCTGGGATTTAAATTTATAAGATTTTGTTAATCAATCCCAAATATTTAATGAGAAGGAGAGTGCTGGGCATAAAATTGGGGGTCGTTCCTTGGGTGGTAGCCAAAGGATATGAGAAATCGACCGTTCCAGACATGCATAGGCCTCCACCTGCCTCCAGATAGGGTGGGACTGAGTGAAATCTGGCTAACTGTGCCACATAATAATATTTTTGCAAGTCTGAGGCCCCCAGCCCACCTTTCTTTTTGGGAGGGAATAATGTACGCTCGTTCATCCTAGGCCGGAGTGCGACTTTGGAGTGTGACTTTGATGCAACTTTACACTCTCTGGATAAAAGCCGCATCAAAGCATTGCAGGTACCTTTTCAAAGTCGCTAATTTTCAAAGTCACACAGATGGGAACGGGTGCCAATGGGCTGTGACTTGTCATGCGACTTTATGTGTCCAAAGTCGCATGACAAGTCATACTAGTGGAGCCTTAGTCTACGTTTACACTATTGCAACCCCAAAGTTGCACGATTTAGAGTGCCACTTTGAGTGCAGCTTTGATCCAACTTTACACTCTCTGGATCAAAGTCACATCAAAAGTCGCATACACGCATTGCAGGTACCTTTTCAATGTCGCTGGTTTTCAAAGTCGCATAGATGGGAACGGGTGCCATTGAAATCAATTGGCTGGGACTCACATGACAATTCATGCTAGTGGAGCTACGTTTCCACTATTGCGGGGGGGGGTAGGAGAGAGGGGGCAGTGCCCGTGCGCCCTTAATGCACTGGATCTGAGAATAGCATGCTTCCTTGTATACATAAACTAATCCAACAACAGGTGAAATAGCATTCAGCTGTGCCAAACCAAAGTGACATTTTCCATCGCCTCATGCCAACTAATTAGCTATCTGCCATGGTGGTGATAAGGCCTTGCCCTTCTCTATTGTGTGGTGCTGAGCTCATTGTTCCTATGTGCCAGCCAAGCCACCATTATTTGCTGGACCTTAGTTGTCACCTTGCAGACATACAGCAGGTATATTACCCAACATTGTGCTAAACACTGCAACATAATAGTCTTATTCTTGTGTGTAGATACCGTGTTCCCTAGTTACATTGCAAACACCCTTCCTTGCCATTCACCTGCAGAGGTTCAACATGCCACCCCCCCTCCCAAAAAAAAAAAAACACACACACACTAATGCCCCGTGCACACGATTGGAAATTCGGCCAGCAAAAGACTGATGAGAGCTTTTGGTCAAAAAATGCGACCGTGTGTATGCTCCATCGGACTTTTGCTGGCGGAATTCCAGCCAGCAAAAGATTGAGAGCAGGTTCTCAATTTTTCGGTTGGAAAAAGTTTTGATCGGAAATTTCCGATCGTCTGTACCAATTCCGACGCGCAAAATTCCTACGCATGCTCAGAAACAATTTGACGGAAGCATTGAACGTCATTTTCTCAGCTCGTCGTGGGGTTGTACGTCACCGCGTTCTTGACGGTCGAAAGTTCAGAGAACTTTTGTGTGACCGCGTGTATGCAAGCTAAGCTTGAGCGAAATTCCGTCGGAAAAAACATCCAAGATTTTTCTGACGGAAAATACGCTCGTGTGTACGCGGCATTAGGGGTCGATCGCGACCCCTTACCACGTGATTAGCCAATGACAGCTGATCACGTGATGTAAACAGAAGATCGGTATTCGTTTTCTTTTTCTTCTCACCCTAACAGTGTGAGGAGAAAAAAAAGTTGACCACGGAAAATCCGCTTGTGTGTACGCGGCATTAGTCACAGCTTGGGCCCAGCAACAAGCAGGGAGCCTATGCTTTGCTGATTGCTTGGTCCTACCTTGCGGCGGGAAGGGGGGGGGTTGCTATGTCAGACCTCTGCAGAGAGTCCGCTGCTTTCATGTCAAGAGAGTATACAGTTAAAAGTCCACACTGTCTGATTTTCCTATGGTTTGCAAGAGTTGCGAGACTCCTGTGAAGGCAGATGCCTCCTCTATGAAGAATAATCACAGCAGTGGCTATATTGCCCCCTATTACTCCATTTTTTCAGGTGCACATCCTGTCCTTCCCTGTGCTCCTCTCACAACATCTATATTTTTCATAAAAAGTTCAAAACCACTTCAGCTCTGGAAGGTTTTACCCCCTTTATGACCGGAGGGATTTGTTTGCTATTCAGCACTGCGTTACTTTAGCTGGTAATTGCACTATCATGGAACGCTGTACCCAAATTACATATTTATCTTTTTTTTCACACAAATAGAGCTTTCTTTGGTGGTATTTCATCACCACTGGGTTTTATTTAAATTTTTTTGCAATATAAACAAAAAATAACCAAGGTTTTAAAAAAAAATATATATTTTCTACTTTATTTTATAAAACATAGCCAATAAAATCAAATTTTGTCATAAATTTAGGCCAGAGTGTATTCTGTTACATGTCTGGTAAAAAGAAATCCCAATAAGTGTATATTAATTGGTTTGTGTTGGGTGTTGGGTACAGCGTCTACAAACTATGGGATATTTATTTAAAAATTGATCAATCCTGATTTACTGTCGGCCTATCTCATTTCTTGAGGCCCCAAAATGCCAGGACAGTACAAACACCCCCCAAATGACCCATCAAGTTTTTTGTTGTAAGTTGTAATTTTTTGTCAACATTTTTTGGAAAATTGAGAAATTGAATAAAATTTGTTTTTTTTTCACAATTCTTTTTTTTTTTTACATGCTGTCACCTATGCAGTACAGAGTCATCATATGACTGATGTGGCGGTGATCAGGGATACCGACAGTCAAATCTAAATAATTAAAATAATTTTTTATTCTTTTTTTTTTAAACTTTATTTTTTAATTTTATTAGATTTTTTGCTATTTTTTTTAATATACAGTACTTTCCTCAGGGTAGATCAGTGTCACCACATAAAGAGGTTGTAAAACCCTCTAAGACAAAGGCATAATGAGCTAGTATGCATCGCACCCGTGCCCGTTCCTTCAGAGCGCATGCGCCAGGGATGTAATGTAAATATCTCCTAAATGGCGCACGAGTAAAGAATTGTTGTTAAAGTGGGGTTGCACACAAAAAAAAAAAAAAAATCATTAATATTCCTAAAAAAAATATTTTTTTTTTTAACTCACCTCTAAATGGCTGTTGCTAGGGGGTCCCTCGTAGTCTGCCTCCTTCAGTGCCTGGGCTGGTGACATCACTTCCCCTCGGTGCAGGAAGGGCTCAGCTCTGAGCCCTCCCTCCTGTCAATCATCTGGGACACGTGACAGGTCCCAGATGATTGCGCGCCCACTAACGGTGTGCGGCGCCGCTCGCGCATGCGCAGTGGGTGCCTAGCTGTGAAGCCACATCCGGGCGCCCACACTTACAATGCCGGCGCCGCTGAACAGAGGGGGGGGGGGAACGAGCGGGGCTTCGATCCCCCGCATCGCTGGACCCTGGAACAGGTAAGTGTCCGATTATTAAAAGTCAGCAGCTGAAATATTTGTAGCTGCTGCCTTTTAATTTTTTTTAAAAAATGGGCACCCCGCTTTAAGGAGCAGGCCAAGGAGCCGGCCACAGCGTCCTTAACCTCTTGCTTACTGGGCACTTAAACCCCCTCCTGCTCAGACCAATTTTCAGCGCTGACGCACTTTGAATGACAATTGCGTGGTCATACAACACTGTACTCAAATTACATTTTTATCATTTTTTTTTTCAAACAAATAGAGCTTTCTTTTGGTGGTATTTAATCACAGTTGGGATTAATCCATGGGGAACTCTGTGCCAAAATAAAAATAAAAAATAAAACAGTGTGGGGTCCCCTGCAAGATCCATTCCCTGACCCTTATACGAACATGCAGCCCAGCAGGTCAGAAACAGGGGGGGGGGACCAGTGAGCAGCCCTTCCCCCTTCTGAACCATAACCGCCATATGCCCTCATTATGGGGGCATCCCCAAAACACCTTGCTCCCATATTGATGGGGACAAGGGCCTCTTCCCCACAACCCTGGCTCGGTGGTTATGGGGGTGCAGGGGGGACTTATCAAAATTTGGAAACCCCCTTTAACAAGATCCCCCCCCATGTAAATGAGTAGGGAGTACATTTCCCCCCTACTCATTCACCAAAAAAAGAGTAAAAAGAAAAAAACATCAACAGTTTTTGACAATCCTTTATTAAAAAACATGGAGTCACCCCCACAACCACCAGGCCAAGGTTGTTGGGAAGAGGCCCTTGTCCCCATAAACATGGTTTGTAGGGGGGCATATAAGGGTCTGGTCTTGATTGGGGGGGGGACCCCACGCTGCTTTATTTTCTGCATTTTTCATTGCTGCTGCCATTCTTTTGTTTACATTTCAGCTGTCAGCATGGAATCCCGCTGACAGCTGATGAGCCATCGGTTATTAAGGACTTGGCGGCCAGTTTTCCGGGCCACTCCTTAACCACTTGACCACTGGGCAGTTAAACCCCCTTCCTAAACCAGACCAATTTTCAGCTTTCGGTGCTCTCACACTTTGAATGACAATTGCTCCGTCATGCAACACTGTACCCAAATGAATTTTGTGTCCATTTTTTTCACACAAATAGAGCTTTCTTTTGGTGGTATTTAATCACCGCTGGGTTTTTTTATTTTTTGCGCTATAAATAAAAAAATACTGAAAGTTCGGTAAAAAAAAAAAAAAAATTCTTTGTTTCTATTAAAAATTATTGCAGAGTATTGCCGAGTATTGGCAGAGTATTGGCGAGTATTGGCGAGTATTGGTGAATATTGGCGAGTATTGGCAAGTATTGGCAGAGTATTACAGTGTTGCACAGTGTTGGTAGAGTATTGCACAGTGGTTGCAGAGCATTGCAGTGGTGGCAGAGCATTGCACAGTGGTGGCAGAGCATTGCACAGTGGTGGCAGAGCATTGCACAGTGGTGGCAGAGCATTGCAAAGTGGTTGCAGAGCATTGCACAGTGGTGCAGAGCATTGCACAGTGGTGGCCGAGTATTGCACAGTGGTGGCAGAGCATTGCACAGTGGTTGGTTGCAGAGCATTGCACAGTGGTGGCAGAGCATTGCACAGTGGTTTTCTGAGCATTGCACAGTGGTTGGTTGCAGAGCATTGCACAGTGGTGGCAGAGCATTGCACAGTGGTGGCAGAGCATTGCACAGTGGTTGGTTGCAGAGCATTGCACAGTGGTGGCAGAGCATTGCACAGTGGTGGCAGAGCATTGCACAGTGGTTGGTTGCAGAGCATTGCACAGTGGTGGCAGAGCATTGCACAGTGGTGGCAGAGCATTGCACAGTGGTTGGTTGCAGAGCATTGCACAGTGGTGGCCACAGTGGTGGCAGAGCATTGCACAGTGGTTGGTTGCAGAGCATTGCACAGTGGTGGCAGAGCATGGCAGAGCATTGCACAGTGGTGGCAGAGCATGGCAGAGCATTGCACAGCGGTGGCAGTGTATTGACCAGCGCTGTGGCACTACACATCCAGCCCACAGCGCTGGTCCCGTCTCTCCCCCACTCCGCTTCTCTCTCTCTCTGTACCGATCGGTACAGAGAGGGGAGGAAGGAACCGGCATCATGACGTGACGCCGGTTTGTGTACATGTGATCGCTCCGTCATTTAACGGAGCGATCACGTGGTAAACGGCCGCTATCAGCGGCTGTTTACCGTGATGCGCCAGGTCCTCGGGACCCGGCGGTCACGGATGTTCCCGAGTGCGCGCCCCCAGGGGCGCGCGGGAGCAAGTTTCTGGGAGGACGTCCGTAGGACGTCCACTCAGGAAACCCGACCGCGCTGTAGCCGTCTTTCGACTATAGCGCGGTCGGCATGTGGTTAAAGAGGAACTGCAGTCTGCTCACATAATTTGTAATAAAAACATCTTTGCCATTCTGAAGCTTCCCTCCAACCACTTTGCAGATTATTTTATATATACTGCGATTCTGTACTTGCCAAGAATGCTGCAGAAATCTCCCTCCACTGAGTCTGGCTGCATCCATTTTTACTGTGGGCAGCTGAATCTGCTGCCTGTTCACTTCCTGGATTTACACAGACACACACCTCCAGCTCTGCAGCTCTCATTGGCCCTCTTATGACTCATCCCCCCCCCCCTTTCTGGAAAACTCTCAGGAGAGTGAGAGAGAGAGAGCTGTGCATGATGACATAAATCTAGGCTAATGACCAGACAAGAAACAGGAAGGGGACTGCATAAGGTATTTACTGGCAGAATTTTTTATTTTTTTTTACTATCCAAAGTTAAAACAAAGGCAGAAGATTTATTAGATGGAAAGATGAAAAAATAAAAAATTAATTCCTTTCTTCTCATGTCTACTAATGGGGGCACAGACAGCAATAAAAACCTGGCAGGTTCTAATCCCTCAATCCAAAACCAAAAAAAAAAAGGTTTCCTCCAGTTAATATTACAGATCTCTTCCCCACTTCTGGTATTGAACTAATAGCGATCTGCTGTGAGTTGGGTGTGAGCAAGGCAGGAAATGAATCTCCCAAAAGGGGAACAAGGTTCTAACCCTTCCGCTCTATATGTTTTTAGTCAGAGACGCAGAAGAATACACAACCTGCCAGTAGAGGGCGGCCAGTATACAAATCCAGCACTGTGGGCACGTCACCTAGGGGAATGTGATTGTAAGGCTTCGTTTTTTTTTTTACTTTTTTTTTATTTATTTTTTATAAAAAACATGTCATATCTCCACTGTGCAGTTCGTTTTGCACAGGGTGGCCCTGATCCTCGACTTCTGGGGTCCCCCCGGTGGTGCTGGTAGCTCCTCCCAGCATTGTATAACCCTCTAGGAGAAGCGCTCTCTAAGGGGGGGGGGGGGGTTACCCTGCGGACGCGCTCCGAGTCCAGCATTTGCGTCCATAGACGCAGAATGCCAGACTCGGCCCCTGCCCCCCCGGTGCCCACATCATTGAATTTGATTGACAGCAGCGGGAGCCAATGGCTGCGCTGCTTTCAATCTATCCAATCAAGAACCGAGACAACAGGCAGAGGGGAAGAGCGTGTCTCCGGCGTGCGAATTACGGGGGTCAGGTGAGTAAAACGGGGGGGGGGGGGGGGGGGGGCGGTCAGTGACAGAAGTTTTTTCACCTTAATGCATAGGATGTATTAAAGTGGAGGGCCGGCCAAAAAAAATAAATAAAAGTCAGCAGCTACAAATACTGCAGCTGCTGACTTTTAATAATCGGACACTTACCTGTCCCGGGTCCAGCGATGTGGGGGAACGAGACCCCCCCTCGTTCCCCGCTCCGCTCGCGACGCCGGCATTCTTAATGTGGGAACCCGGCTGTGGCTTCACAGCCGGGCACCCACTGCGCATGCGCGAGTGGCGCCGTGCGCCGTGATTTGACGCTCACTCTTCTGGGACACATGACAGGTCCCAGATGACTGTGCGTTGCCTACAGGAAGTGACGTTTAGCCCGGGCAATGAAGGTGGCAGACTTCGAGGGACCCCTTAGCAACAGGCATTTAGAGGTGAGTAAAAAATTTTTTTTTTTTCCAATTATTTTTTTTTAATTTTTTTTATGATTTTTAAGCCCCTTTTTGTTTTTGGTTGCAACCCCACTTTAAGGTGAAAAAACACGAGGGTTTATAACCCCTTTAACCACCTCAATACCGGGCACTTTCACCCCTTCCTGCCCAGGCCATTTTTCAGCTTTCAGCGCTGTTGCACTTTGAATGACAATTGCGCGGTCATGCAACACTGTACCCCAATTCATTTTTTTTTTTTTCCCACAAATAGAGCTTTCTTTTGGTGGTATTTGATCACCTCTGCGTTTTTATTTTTTGCGCTATAAACAAAAGAAGAGGGACAAGTTTGAAAAAAAACACAATATTTTTTACTTTTTGCTATAATAAGTATCCAATTTTTTTTTAAAAAAAATTTTTTCCTCAGTTTAGGCCGTTACGTAATCTTCTGCACATTTTTGGTTAAAAAAAAACGCAATAAGAGTATATTGATAGGTTTGTGCAAAAGTTATAGCGTATACAAAATAGGGGATAGATTTATAGAATTTTTATTATTATTTTTTTTTTTACTAGTATTGGCGGCGATCTGCGATTTTTATCGTGACTGCGATATTGCGGCGGACACATCGGACACTTTTGACACATTTTTGGGACCATTCACATTTATACAGCGATCCATGCTATAAAAATGCATTGATTACTGTGTAAATGTGACTGGCAGGGAAGGGGTTAACACTAGGGGGTGATCGAGGGGTTAAATGTGTGTCCTAAGGAGTGTTTCTAACTGTGGGGGGAGGGGACTGACTGGGGGAGGTGACCGATCAGTGTCCCTATGTACAAGGGACACACCATCGGTCTCCTCTCCTCTGACAGCACGTGGATCTGTGTGTTTACACACACAGATCCACGTCCTGCTCAGTTACTGTTCAATCGCGGGTGCCCGGCAGACATCGCAGCCGCCGTGCGCGCGCATCGGGTCCCCAGTGACGCGGTGGCCTAGTGGCCCGGGAGGGCGATCACCTCATATGACGGTGGCCCAGAACGAGAGCTGCCTCGTCCCACCGTCATATGACAGTGGGCGGGCGAGCGGCTAGTGGTTAATAGAGAACGTGACATTCACCAAATATTCACTGCAGGCAAATCAATCATTGCCATTTAAAACAGATGCACTGGAAGATACACTTGCAGAGAATGTTTGGTGAATTTTGGTTAAAGTAAAACTATAACGGGTTTGGGTAATTTTTTACATTTTCTTTTTGTCTTTTTAAAGTTCAGTAGTTCTTAAAAGAGAAGTACAGGGGGTCCCCGAGTTACGAACCCGTTAGGGACTGTCCTCCTGTTTGTAAATCGGAAATGTTCGTAAGTCGGCCGCGCATGCGCAAAACGACAATTACGGACATTTCCGAGGTTCCGTCGAATGCCGCTCTGTGCATGCGCGGCAAATTATGGACATTTCCGATGTTTGCCGTCATTTTCCGAGGCTCCGTCTGGCCGCGCATGCGCAGAACGTCAGAGGGTCCGCGCAAAATGGCAGAGGGTCCCCGCAGCGCCCGGGGTTGCTACGAGTGGTGATTTAGGGGAGTTTATGTTGGGAGAGGGGATGGGGGAAGAGGATTTGTCCTAGTAGGGTGGATTGGGGGGTATTCGTGCTAAGAGGAGGGATGGGGGAATTTGTGCTGGGAATGGGGATTTGGAGGGGCAGGATGTGTACTTGGAGGTAAAATTTGAGGGCTAGAGGATTTTGAGAGATTTTGAGAGATGATTTTCTTTTGGGGGGGGGGGGTGCATTTGTGCTGGGGGATTTGCGGGATGGGTCAAAGCTTTGTGCTGGGAGGGGGGATTTTAGCAGGGGGATGGATTTGTACTTTGTGTGACCATGTGTATGCAAGCCAAGCTTAAGTGGAATTCCGTTGAAAAAAACATCCAAGATTTTTCTGACGGAAAATCCACTCGTGTGTACGCGGCATTAAGGGTTGATCCCGGCCCCATACCACGTGATCAGCTGTCAGCCAATGACAGCTGATCACATGATGTAAACAGAAGATCGGTATTCGTTTTATTTTTCTTCTCACGCTAACAGCGTGAGGAGAAAAAAAGCAGCTTCTGTTAAAGGAACATCGGTCCCCAAGAAGAAGAGGCAAAGCCGCCTCATATGTGCCCACCAGTACCGCCTGCCAGTGCCACAAATCAGTGCCCACAGTGCCAAGAATCAGTGCCCACCAGTACATAAGTGCCAGCAATCAGTGCCATCTATCGATGCCCACGAGTGCAATCTATCAATGTCCACCAGTGGTGCCAATCAGTGCCTCATCAGTGCAACCTAGCAGTGCTGCCTATCAGTGTCACCTACCAGTGCCGATCAGTGCCCATCACTGCCACCCATCAGTGCCCATCAATGCCAGCTATCAGTGCCAGCCATCAGTGCCACCTATTAGTGCCCTTCAGTGCCCCCTATCAATGCCCTTCAGTGCCACCCATCAGTACCACCCATCAGTGCCCACCAATGCCACCTATCAGTGCCCACCAGTGCCCCCTATTAGCGCCCATCAGTGCCGCCTTATCAGTGCCCATCAGTGTCACCTTATCAGTGCCCATCAATGCAGCCTATCGGCGCCCATCAGTGCAGCCTATCAGTGCCCATCAGTGCAGCCTATCAGTGCCCATCAGTGTAGCCTCATCAGCATACATCAATGAAGGAGAAAAATGACCTGTTTGCAAAATGTATTAACAAAATATAAAACGGTTTTGTATTTTTTTTTAAATTTATTTGGTCTTTTTCATTTTTTTTAACAAAAAAAAAAAAACCAGAGGTGATCAAATACCACCAAAAGAAAGCTCTATTTATGGAAAGAAAATGATAAAAATTTAATTTGTGTACAGTGTTGTATGACCGCGCAATTGTCATTCAAAGAGTGACAGCGCTAAAAGCTGAAAATTGGTCTGGGCAGGACGGGGGTTTAGGTGCCCAGTAAGCAGGTGGTTTAAAAAAAGTTGCCTCGTTAGGCCAATGGTTAAATAATAAATGACAGACTCTTTACCAAAAGTACAAGAATATACAGTCACACAATTGAGGAAAAAGGTGAAAAGGATAAAAAAAATCTGTAGAAATCGATAATAACATGCATGCAGTAAAGTCAGCTGATCTGTGCAATTAAAATATTATCGTGGAGCGTACAAACGAGCGAATAACGCGCGGTAACATTTTGCGCGTTGAATTGATTACAAAGCTTGCCCAGCGCTGAGCATAAAATGTCACGTTTGAAGTTGTGGACGGTTTGGTATTTCCTACACATGACGAATTCTTCGTAGACTTTGGCTGTTGCACATACAGACCCATCACGCAATCATGTCAGGAAGCCTCGCAAAAGTAAAGGAAACGAACCACCCACACGCGTTTTCATCACCGCCATCAACACTTCTCTGTCATTTCGGGTGTATGTCTTCTGGTCACCAATATAACACCATCTGACTTAATTAAGGAAGCTGAAAACCAAAAAAAAGCCGACACGAGAAAACTTCTTGTAACAGTTCAGCTTCATTGAATAGACTGCAGTATTTTTTGGACATATTTTCTATTACTGGTCATTACCAACATATTTTTTTTTTTTTTTATAGCTAGATTTCTTTATTGGATTTTTAGATATTTAACAAACATAGTACAACACAAGCCGGTAATCGCTGATCACAGAGTGCGCCGCGTGCAGCCTGCAGGGAGAGCGCAGGCAGCTTGTGCATGGAAGGACATACTAGACATGTGCAATTCGTTTTGTTTTTATTCGTTTTCCGTTAAAATTCGTTATATTCGTTCATTCGTTATCGTACGAATGAACGAATGATTCGCTAAAAATTTTAACAAATAACGAATTATCGAATCGAACGAATATGAAAAACAACGAAAATCCGAAATAACCAAATTAGAAACAACAACTACGAAAGAATGAAAATCCGAAAAACGAAAACAGGAACAACGAAAATCGGAAATAACCAAATTAGAAACAACGAAACTACGAAAAATGAAAATCCGAAAAACAAAAACAGGAACAACGAAAATCAAAATGAACGAAAAAATTCGTACATTCGTAACTTTTTTTTTTGTTGAATTGGTAATTTTCCGTGTCCCTTACAATGGCGCTGCTTAACGTGCTTCGAATGGATTGAACGAAAAAATTCGTACATTCGTAATGTTTTTTTTTTTTTCGATTCGTAATTTTCCGTGTCTCTTACAATGGCGCTGCTTAACGTGCTTCGAATGGATTGAACGAAAAAATTCGTACATTCGTACCTTTTTTTTGCGATTCGTAATTTTCTGTGTCTCTTACAATGGCGCTGCTTAACGTGCTTCGAATGGATTGAACGAAAAAATTCGTACATTCGTACCTTTTTTTTTTTTTTTGCGATTCGTAATTTTCTGTGTTTCTTACAATGGCGCTGCTTAACGTGCTTCGAATGGATTGAACGAAAAAATTATGAATTATGCTCCGATTACGAATCTACTAAAACAATGTTACGAAAGTACCAATAAATCAATCTTACGAAAGTACTAATGTAACTAAATCTACAAAAATACGAATGCGTCCGAATTTCGAATTAACGAAAATTAAACTAACGGAAAAACGAATCAACGAAAAAATAACTCTTACGAAAATACGAATCGTTACGAATACGAACACCGACGACTTACGAATTTACGAATCGTTATGAATCAACGGAAACGAACAGAAACAAAACTAAACTAAACAAATTTTTCTATTGTGCACATGTCTAGGACATACATGGACGCCCTCCCGGCAATTTAGGCAATATAGGCCCACGCTGTAGCCGTCTTTCGACTATAGCGCGGGCGCAGGGAGGTTAACAGAAGTCAATGCAAGTCCTGTTGAAGTCGCACCAAAGTAGTGCAGGAACCTTTTTTTTGATTCGCATCGATTAGAGCGGTTCCATTGCCCTTAAATAGGGCGCGAGTTGTCATGCGACTTTGTACTCTTAACCGCTTCCCGACCGCCTCACACAGATATAATGCGGCAGAAGGGCACGTACAGGCAGATTAATGTACCAGTACGTTGCCCTACAAGAGGCGGCTCGCAGACGCGCGCCTGCCGGGAGCTCCGTGATCGTGGGTCCCGCAGACCCGATGTCCGCGGGGATACCCGCGATCGTCTCACGGTGAGGAAGACCGGGGAGATGCTAATGTAAACAAGCATCTCCCCGTTCTGTCTAGTGATACTGTCACTGATCATAGCTCCCTGTGATCGGGAGCTATGATCGGTGATGTGTCAGACACAGCCCCTCCCCCCCCACAGTTAGAATCACTCCCTAGGACACACTTAACCCCTTCCTAGCCAGCTAGTGGTTAACCCCTTCACCGCCAGTGACATTTTTACGGTACTCAATGCAATTTTTTTGCGTTGATTGCTGTATTAATGCCAATGGTCCCAAAAATGTGTCACAAATGTCCGATGTGTCCACCATAATGTCGCAGTCATGATAAAAATCGCTGATCGCCGGTATTACTAGTAAAAAAAAAAAAAAATATCAATAAAAATGCCATAAAACTATCCCCTATTTTGTAGACGCTATAACTTTGCGCAAACCAATCAATAATCGCTTATTGCGATTTTTTTTTAACAAAAATATGTAGAAGAATACATATCGGCCTAAACTGAGGAAAAAATTTTTTTTTATATATATTTTTTGGGGATATTTATTATAGCAAAAAGTTAAAAATATTGTGCTTTTTTTCAAAATTGACGCTATCTTTTTGTTTATAGCGCAAAAAAATTAAAACCGCAGGGGCGATCAAATACCACCAAAAGAAAGCTCTATTTGTGGGGAAAAAAGGACATCAATTTTGTTTGGAAGGCACGTCGCACGACCGCGCAATTGTCAGTTAAAGCGACGCAGTGCCGAATCGCAAAAAGTGCTCTGGTCAGGAAGGGGGTCAATTCTTCCGGGGCTGATTAAGTGATTAAGTCACATTACAAGTCTCGGCAGTGTGAACCGGGTCTAAAGCAGTATTAAGCCCAAAGCCAAGGATGTATTGTATTGCAGCTTACTGTACATATTAGATGTGGTGGCTGCATTAGCTTTCTTTTTTTTTTTTGTTTAGGCTATGTTTCCACTACTGCGTCCCCAAAGTCGAGCGATTTTGCTGCGATTTTTTGCAGCAATTTCACCGCAATTTTTTGCCGCGACTTGAAGCAATGCCTGTGTATTCTTGAGGTCTATGGATCTCAAGTCGCATCAAAGTGGGTCCAAAGTAGTGCAGGGACTACTTTGAAGTTGCTGCGACTTGAAGTCGCACAGATATGAACAGTACTCATTGGAAATCATGGGGGACGACTTATCATGTGACTTTTCAGTCCCAAGTCGCATGAAAAGTCGCACTAGTGAGAAACCAAGCCTAATGCCGCGTACACACGAGCGGATTTTCCATCAGAAAAATCTTGGATAGTTTTTCCCACAGAATTCCGCTCAAGCTTGGCTTGCATACACACGGTCACACAAAAGTTCTCTGAACTTTTCGACCGTCAAGAACGCGGTAACGTACAACACTACGACGAGCCGAGAAAATGAAGTTCAATGCTTCCGAGCATGCGTCAAATTGTTTTCGAGCATGCGTAGGAGTTTTGCGCGTTGGAATTTGGACAGACGATCGGAATTTTCGATCAGAACTTTTTCCGACTGAAAAATTGAGAACCTGCTCTCAATCTTTTGCTGGCCGAAATTCCACCAGCAAAAGTCCGATGGAGCATACACACGGTCGCATTTTCCTAACGAAAAGCTCACCTTTTGCTGGCCGAATTTCCGATCGTGTGTACGCGGCATAAGAGTTGGTAAGCGATAATAAATGTTTGCTTTTAGGTATAATATGGCTTTAAAGGGCCGTTTCCACATCAGTGTTGCAGCAACACACGTTCCATACATTTGCATCCCAACACACTGGTGTTGCAATTTGCAAAACAGAAAACAGGCCCTGAGTGTGGTGTGACCATTGAAAGCCTTTATGTCTTCTCAATGCCTCTTTTATCTCATGAGTGGTTATCTTATCTCTGCCTGGAACCGTTCATTTCCCAGCCCTACACAATGGACGCCTAATTCAGACTCACTGCTAACTCCACCCCCGAGTCTGCCCGTATATGAAGTACATTCAGCAGTCCTGTGTGATAACAAATGGAAAGAGAGAAAAAGAAAATCTTTGGGTTGTCACTAGAACAGGAAGAGGGGGAAGTCTTCTGATGGAGCAGTGGTGGCTGGTGCTCAAAATTTTTGGGGGCGCAAAAAAAAAAAAATCAATTGCTGCCACTGTGCCAAACACTTGTGCCCATCAAACACTTCCACTGTGCCTATCAAACGCTGCCACTGTGCCAAACACTTCCACTGTGCCCATCAAATGCTTCCTCTGTGCCCATCAAACGCTTCCACTGTGCCATCAAATGCTGCCACTGTGCCCATCAAACGCTGCCACTGTGCCCATCAAACGCTGCCACTGTGCCCTCAAATGATGCCACTGTGCCCATCAATTGCAGCCACCAAACGCTGCCACTGTGCCCTCAAATGATGCCACTGTGCCATCAATTGCAGCCACTGTGCCAAACGCTGCCACTTTGCCTATTAAAGGGGAAAAATTAAAGTAAAAAAAATAAAAAATTACACCCTGCAAGGCAAAGGCATAATGAGCTAGTATGCATAGCATACTAGCTCATTAGGAATTACTTACCTGAGATCAAAGCCCCTGCAGCGGTCCTCGGCCACCTCCTCCGTCGCCGCCATGATACCCGAAGTGACTTCCGGGTATCGCAGCTCCGGCGCTGTGACTGGCCAGAGGCGCGATGATGTCACTCCCGCGCATGCGTGCGGGAGCCGTCATCTTCGCCTTCACTTGCGGCGCGCTCAGTGCGCCTGCGCCGTTGTAGAAATCGGTGCCCGTTTTTTGGAAAATATCTCCTTAACCGTGTAGGTTTAGGAGATATTTCTTGGACCTACAGGTAAGCCTTAATCTAGGCTTACCTGTAGGTCAAAGTGGTCTGTAAGGATTTACAACCACTTTAAAGGCTGCCAATGTGCCATCAAACGCTGCCACTGTGCCATCAAACGCTGCCACTGTGCCATCAAACGCTGCCACTGTGCCATCAAACGCTGCCACTGTGCCCATCAAATGCTTCAACTGTGCCATCAAATGCTGCCACTTATCCTGTCTTGATAGGGCAGCGGGTGACGGCGACAAGCGGGGTCCTCCATACGTCTTCTGCCATCCTCATCTCCCGTCCTCTCCTCCTGATAGGCGTCCAATAGCGGCGCCTGTCATTTCAGCCAATCAGGTGACAGGTAACAGACCCGAGCAGCTGATTGGCAGAGAGGCAGTTTAGTGTTAGGAAAGCGAATAGTTATTCGCTTTTCCAACACAGCTGAGTGACCTGCGAGCGCTCAGCATGGCGTGACCCAGCATGGCGCTCGCAGGTCACCTTTTTTGATGCCTACGGCTCTAATCGGGAGCTTCAAAAACACCCCCCACCGCTGTAATTCAGGCGCCCGGCGCCCGAAAAGGGGTTGGGCGCCTGAATAGGGGGTTTCAGCGGCAATGCACGAATCTATCTGTTGGTGATAGAGGAGGTGGCAGGAGAGAGGGGGCAGCGCCCATGCGCCCTTAAAGTGGTTGTAAACCCTTACAAACCACTTGGACCTACAGGTAAGCCTAGATTAAGGCTTACCTGTAGGTCAAAGAAATATCTCCTAAACCTACACGTTTAGGAGATATTTGCCAAAGAACAGTCACCCGCTGTCTACGGCGCATGCGCCGTAGACAGCGGCGCCCAGGCGCACTGAGAAAGACGCTCTCAACGGCGATATGCCGCGAGTGGTGGCACCCGTGCGCATGCGCGGGAGTGACGAATGACAGCGCTGGAGCCGCGAGACCCACCAAGACGATGGAGGCTCCGTACACAAGGGGACAGCGGTGACTTCGCTGGCTCCTGTGTCAGGTAAGTGACACATAATGGGCTCCTATGCGATGCATAGTAGTCCATTATGCTTTACCTTTGCAGGTAAACAAAGAGGAAGTAAACCCATTAGGGTGGAGTATTCTCTTTTTTGGTCCCGGAACACTTGAGAGGATTTGGTCTGACAAGTTGGCGGCTTCTGAAGACCGCTTCTTGGTGACATCTGTTAACCAATTGGATTGCCTTACAACTTGATCTGGAACTCAGACATGGCGGTCCCATATTTTGGTGATTGCACATTATGCCCCGTACACACGGTCGGATTTTCCGACAGAAAATGTGCGATCGGAGCTTGTTGTCGGAAATTCCGACCGTGTGTAGGCTCCATCGGACATTTTCCATCGGAATTTCCGACACACAAAATTTGAGATCTGGATCTCAAATTTTCCCACAACAAAATCAGTTTTCTCAGAAATTCCGATCGTGTGTACACAATTCCGACGCACAAAGTTCCACGCATTGCTGGGAATCAAGCAGAAGAGCCGCACTGGCTATTGAACTTCCTTTTTCTCGGCTCGTCGTACGTGTTGTACGTCACCGCGTTCTTGGTGTTCAGAAGTTCCGACAACAAGCTCCGAACGCACATTTTCCGTCGGAAAGTCCGCTCGAGTGTACGGGGCATAAGTGTTGTGCTGACTGCTACTAGATATATGTCAGCGCAATACACACCAATTTTTTCTATTTATAGAGGCCACCACGGGTGACAATCAGTGCCCATTAGGATGGCACTCTGTGAACATCAATGATGCCTGCCAGTGCCTCCTGATCAGTGCCGCCCATCAGTGCCACCCATTAGTGCCGCCTATAAGTGCCCACCAGTGCCTCCTATGATTGCCCATCTGTGCCACCTATGATTGCCCATCAGTGCCACCTATGATTGACCATCAGTGCCACCTATGAGTGCCCATCTGTGCCACCTATGATTGCCCATCAGTGCCACCTATGAGTGCCCATCTGTGCCATATATGATTGCCCATCAGTGCCACCTATAAGTGCCCATCAGTGCCGCCTATGATTGCCCATCTGTGCCACCTATGATTGCCCATCAGTGCCACCTATGACTGCCCATCAGTGCCACCTATCAGAGCCCATCAGTGCTGCATATCAGTGAAGGAGAAAACTTACTTATTTACAAAGTTTTGTAACAGAAACAAAGAAAAACTTATTTTTTTTTTTGTTCTGGGCTTTTTTTATTTGTAGAGCAAAAAATGAAAACCCCAGTGGTGATCAAAAACCAATAAAAGAAAGCTCTATTTGTGGGGGAAAAATAAACCTGATAAAAAATGTTGTTTGTGTACAGCGTCGCATGACCACACGCAACTGTCATTCAAAGTGTGACAGCGCTGAAAATTGTCCTGGGCAGAAAGGGGGGAAAGTGCCTGGTATTGAAGTGGTTAATTGAAGTGTATTTTTTCCCCGAAAAAAAAAAAATAGCGTGTAAAAAAAAAAAAAAATAAACGCTGCGCAAATACTGTGTGGCATAAAAAAATTGCAATAATCGCCATTTTATTCTCTAGGGTCTCTGCTAAAATATATACATACATATAGATATAAGGGCTGTTACTGATTACAATTTTCGTGTTCGGTTAATCGATTTTATTTTTAATCGATTAATCGACTAATTTCGATTAATTATAACGCACATACACATCCAACTAATTTTAGCTGATCTCCTTGCATTGCAACTCTGCATTAGTCAGTGGTAAATGTGGTATACACTATATACAATCACCCGACACTAGTTAGTTTCCACAATCCATGACTTAACTTCACAGTTCACACAAATACGTTTTAAATTCAAACTGTAGCGCTGATGTAAGTCATTTTTTTCTCCCACAGTAGCGTGACAATCCCTCCACCTCCGGTCTAACTAATCACTCTCACCTTATGGCATGGACCCCTGTGAAAACTGGTGGTCATGCAAGCGGTTATCAAAAGGGTTAACACGGACCATAAACTTCTCTCACGTCTCCTTAGATCTCAGCAAGGACGCCAGGTCATGGGTAGAAAGAAAAGATCTGAGTGCTCACCGCTTAAGTATAAGATTTCATTTTTGTGTTCAAACACAAACTACTCACATAAAGATGATAAAAACACAGCATGTAAAGCCGACAATCGTGTTAGTTCCGTAGGGCAGCAGCAGGTGACGTCATGCGTAGCTCCTCCCCCTACGCGTTACGTTCAATCAGAACTTCAACGTCACTGGACTCCTCCCCCCTTCCCTTCGTTAGCAGACGGAGGCACTTGGGGAAGGGGGGGAGAGGAGTCTGGTGACGTTGATGTCCGTGACGTCACCAGACTCCTCCCCCTTCGCTTCGTTAGCAGACGGAGGCACTTGGGGAAGGGGGGAGGAGTCCGGTGACGTCAATGTCCGTGACGTCACCGGATCTCCAACGGAACTCCCTGAAGACTCATAAGCCGACGGAGAGGTAAGTACCGGTCAAATAATTTTAAACTATCAAAAAAAATTTGATCGATTAAAATTTTTTACGATTAATCGAGGAATTAATCTTTAATTTCCACAGCCCTAATATATATATATATATATATAATGTTTTGGGGGTTCTAGGTAATTTTCAAGCAAAGAAAAAATTTTCAAGAAAAAAAATAATTAAGAAACAACAAATGTACGAATGAAGAAAATCCGAAAAACGAAAAAATTCGTACATTCGTAACTTTTGAAGAACAGCGGGCCCTTGAAGAACAGCGGGCCTTTGAAGAACAGCGGGCCTTGAAAAACAGCGGGCCCTTGAAAAACAGCGGGCCCTTGAAGAAAATGAAAACCAGCGGACCCTTAATGAAAAGCAGGCCCTTGAAAAAAAGCGGGCCCTTGAAAAAAAGCGGGTCCTTGAAAAACAGCGGGCCCTTGAAAAACAGCGGGCCCTTGAAAAACAGCCGGCCCTTGAAGAATATGAAAAACAGCGGACCCTTGAAAAACAGCGGGCCCTTGAAAAACAGCGGGCCCTTGAAGAATATGAAAAACAGCGGACCCTTGAAGAACAGCAGGCCCTTGAAGAACAGCAGGCCCTTGAAGAAAATGAAAAACCGCGGACACTTGAAAAACAGAGGGCCCTTGAAGAACAGCGGGCCCTTGAAAAACAGCGGGCCCTTGAAAAACAGCGGGCCCTTGAAGAACAGCGGGCCCTTGAAGAAAATGAAAAACAGCGGACCCTTGAAAAACAGCGGGCCCTTGAAAAACAGCGGGCCCTTGAAAAAAAGCAGGCCCTTGAAGAACAGCGGGCCCTTGAAGAACGGCAGGCCCTTGAAGAACAGCGGGCCCTTGAAGAACAGCAGGCCCTTGAAGAAAATGAAAAACAGCGGACCCTTGAAGAACAGCAGGCCCTTGAAGAACAGTGGGCCCTTGAAGAACAGTGGGCCCTTGAAAAACAGCGGGCCCTTGAAAAACAGCGGGCCCTTGAAAAACAGCGGGCCCTTGAAGAACAGCGGGCCCTTGAAAAACAGCGGGCCCTTGAAGAACAGCGGGCCCTTGAAGAACAGCAGGTAATTTTCCGTGTCCCTTACAATGGCGCTGCTTAACGTGCTTCGAATAGCTTGAACGAAAAAATGTGTACGTTCGTAACTTTTTTTTCGATTCGTAACTTTTTTTTCGATTCGTAATTTTCCGTGTCTCTTAAAATGTAATAATAGCATACACATTACATAAAATTATGAATTATGCTCCGATTACGAATCTATGAATGTTACGAATGTACGAATAAATACGAATGCGTCCGAATTTCGAATAAACGAAAATTAAACTAACGAAAAAACGAATCAATGAAAAAATAACTCTTACGAATGTACGAATCGTTACGAATACGAACACCGACGACTTACGAATTTACGAATCATTACGAATTAACGGAAACGAAAAAAACTAAACGAAAATAAACGATTTTTTTTCAGAAACGAAAAAAATGAAACGAAAATAAACAAATTACTATGCAGCCGCTCGGCTCCAAGGCCCGGGTCGCAGAGAGAGGTCGCCTATTTGCATGTGGCCGGCAACCAAGGAGTTAAGGGCCGGTTCACACCACATGCAGGCCAGTGCGTTTTTTTTCTTTTCTGCATCAAAAACGCATTGAAAACTAGGTTATATGGTTTCCAATGGCACAGTTCACACCAGTGCGGCCAGTTCCAGGGCATTCCAGTTCCTACATTTTTCCTGCAATGCACTGGAACGCGATAAGACACATAAAAAAAATGCACCGGAATGCAGTGGAAAGCATCTAAAACGCATCATAAACACACCAGACCCCAGTACAGTATAAAAAATAAAAATAAAATAGAAAAAAGCATATAGAATGCGAAAACGCATCAAAAACGCACTGGAACGCGTCAAAAGTGCATTAAAAATATGCATGCAGAAACGCATTCTGGAATGGATCTGGAGTGCGTTCAGATCTGCATGCAAATCGCTTTCCATGGATTTCTAGAAATAAAAGCAATGAATGGACGGGCGGGGCAGGGAGGCGTGTTTAACCTGAACAGGTGTGAAGTGGGCGTGGCCTGACTTGTAATGAAGTCAGTATTTACAGGCTCTGGAATAAGAAGCAGACATACAAATCTGATAAAAATCCTCCCTATAAGACAACCTGTCACTTCTTCCCCCAAATATTAGCCCCGCCCACAAAAAAAAAAAAACACCACTAGGCTTCGCATGGAACAGGTGTACTTTGCTGACAGCGGACGCACCCAATTCCCGCCCCACCCCCCTAACCCCGCTCCTCCAACCACAACACCGCCTCGCTGACCTGATTTACATACAGGCCACCACGCAGCCAATAGCAGCGAGCTCGCTCGCTCCCCCCCCCCCCCGCCGCCCCCCCCCCACCCCCCCGCCCCCCCCCCCCCCCCCCCCCCCCCCCCTTTCCGCTGACACGGGATGACGTCGGCGCACACACCTCCGACATGAGGCGGGGGGAAAGGGCGCGGCACGGCGAGGAAGGGGGCGGGGACGGCCGTGGCCAATTACTGGCTGCTCGGAGGGAGGGGGCGGGAGTTTGTGTCTGGACGGCACTCCCACTAGTCCCTACTATGCGTAACACCGTGCGCGCCCCCGGAGGGTAAAAGGAGAGTTCGGGAGCGCGCGTTTGTGTGTAAGGAGCGGAGGGGACGGGAAGATGGGGGAGAGAGCGGGAACCCGGTGAGTGAGGGAGTGGAGGGGCTGTTATTGGGACCATTATACTATAAGCCCTGTGTGTGTTGTCACCATACACTGTGTGCTGGGACCCCCAGTGTGTGATATCACAGTGTGGGGGCAATACGTTGTCTGAGCTCTGTGTACTCTGTGTGTTATCACTATGAGGAGTACAGTGATGGGAGAGCTCCAGGGAAATGTGTAGGACTGTCACTCTATTACATTGTTTACATAGTTATCACTGGTGTGTGATGTCACTGTAGTGGGCTGTGTGTGACATCACTTAGGCTGGGTACATGTGTGCTGGCGCTGTGTGTGTGTGTGACGTCACTGTGTGCTGGCGCTGTGTGTGTGTGTGATGTCACTGTGTGCTGGCGCTGTGTGTGTGTGTGATGTCACTGTGTGCTGGCGCTGTGTGTGACGTCACTGTGTGCTGGCGCTGTGTGTGTGTGTGATGTCACTGTGTGCTGGCGCTGTGTGTGTGTGATGTCACTGTGTGCTGGCGCTGTGTGTGCGTGTGACGTCACTGTGTGCTGGCGCTGTGTGTGTGTGTGTGTGACGTCACTGTGCTGGCGCTGTGTGTGTGTGTGTGTGTGACGTCACTGTGCTGGCGCTGTGTGTGCGTGTGACGTCACTGTGTGCTGGCGCTGTGTGTGTGTGACGTCACTGTGTGCTGGCGCTGTGTGTGTGTGTGTGTGTGTGACGTCACTGTGTGCTGGCGCTGTGTGTGTGTGTGACGTCACTGTGTGCTGGCGCTGTGTGTGTGTGTGTGACGTCACTGTGTGCTGGCGCTGTGTGTGTGACGTCACTGTGTGGTGGCGCTGTGTGTGTGTGTGTGTGTGACGTCACTGTGTGCTGGCGGTGTGTGTGTGTGACGTCACTGTGTGCTGGCGCTGTGTGTGTGTGACGTCACTGTGTGCTGGCGCTGTGTGTGTGTGACGTCACTGTGTGCTGGCGCTGTGTGTGTGTGACGTCACTGTGTGCTGGCGCTGTGTGTGTGTGTGACGTCACTGTGTGCTGGCGCTGTGTGTGTGACGTCGCTGTGGCTAGCGCTGTTTGTGTGACGTCGCTGTGTGTGGTATGGCTGGCGCTGTGTGTGATGTCACTGTGGCTGGCGCTGTGTGTGTGATGTCACTGTGGCTGGCGCTGTGTGTGTGATGTCACTGTGGCTGGCGCTGTGTGTGATGTCACTGTGGCTGGCGCTGTGTGTGATGTCACTGTGGCTGGCGCTGTGTGTGTGATGTCACTGTGGCTGGCGCTGTGTGTGTGATGTCACTGTGGCTGGCGCTGTGTGTGTGATGTCACTGTGGCTGGCGCTGTGTGTGTGTGATGTCACTGTGGCTGGCGCTGTGTGTGTGATGTCACTGTGGCTGGCGCTGTGTGTGTGATGTCACTGTGGCTGGCGCTGTGTGTGTGATGTCACTGTGGCTAGCGCTGTTTGTGTGCCGTCGCTGTGTGTGTGTGATGTCACTGTGGCTGGCGCTGTGTGTGACGTTGCTGTGGCTGGCGCTGTGTGTAGTATGGCTGGCACTGTGTGACATTGCTGTGGCTGGTGCTGTGTGTGACATCCCTTAAGCTGGTACTGTGTGCGGCGTCACTGTGTGTGTGACGTCACTGTGTGTGCGCTATGGCTGGTGCTAAATGTGGTATGGATGACATACTGGGTATAGTGACATCGCTGTGGCTGGCGATGTGTGTGACATCAGTGTGGTCGTGGCTGGCTCTGTGTGGGACATCACTTAGGCCGGGTACATGTGTGGTGTGGCTGGCGCTGTGTGTGACGCGCTCTATACTGTATGTAGCTGAGGATATGTACAGTGATTTCAGTGCGCCCAGCAAGTGTGCCCGTTAGTGAGGTAATAGGTTTGTTTGGGCCAGCTTGGTGCAAACAAACTATTTAAAGGGCGTTGGGTGTTAACAGTATTGCGTGTCCTGTGATCAGTATGTATGGGGTATTGGAACCACCACTGTGTTGTCACTATACCCAGTATGCAGGTAATGGGACCACCACTGTGTTGTCACTATACCCAGTATGCAGGTAATGGGGCCCCCACTGTGTTGTCACTATACCCAGTATGCAGGTAATGGGACCACCACTGTGTTGTCACTATACCCAGTATGCAGGTAATGGGACCACCACTGTGTTGTCACTATACCCAGTATGCAGGTAATGGGGCCCCCACTGTGTTGTCACTATACCCAGTATGCAGGTAATGGGACCACCACTGTGTTGTCACTATACCCAGTATGCAGGTAATGGGGCCCCCACTGTGTTGTCACTCTACCCAGTATGCAGGTAATGGGGCCCCCACTGTGTTGTCACTCTACCCAGTATGCAGGTAATGGGGCCACCACTGTGTTGTCACTCTACCCAGTATGCAGGTAATGGGGCCCCCACTGTGTTGTCACTCTACCCAGTATGCAGGTAATGGGGCCACCACTGTGTTGTCACTATACCCAGTATGCAGGTAATGGGATACATGCACAGTGTAAAGCACTACGTGACAATTACTTGACAATTTTTCTAGGAACCAGTTTGTGCGCATGCGTGGTGATATGTAACGTGTGTATCGCAATCAGCGTTTTGACGTGTAGGCGCTCAAATTTGTGCATTTACATTTTACACACATGACAGCAGCGGAAGCCAATGGCTGCTGTGGGTGGCTGGCTGCTGGCATGGGGTGTCCTTTTCTGGTCCAGCCGTTCCATGGTGTGTACTGTCCAAGGCGAGGGAGGCGGTGGCCTTTGCCCTATCCGGGTAGAAGAAGCCTGGCGTGTGGGGCAACATACGTAATGACGCTGTGTGCCCTGCAGTGTAAGACCTTCTGAGTCCTGGCTTCTTCTACCTGGGCTGATTGACATAGTGGACCCCCAAAAAATTGTCTGCCCTGGCATTGGGGAGACCAATATCGGTAAGTTTGTGACCGATTCTTGTGAATATCGGTCGAACCCCCCCCCAGTGTGTCATGTCACTAGTCCTCATATAGGGTGATGGGACTTGTCACTTTTATACCTCTAGTAGACTGTGTGAGCGTGTTTGTGGTGTGTCCTGGATGTCGGCCTATAGATAGATAGATAGATAGATAGATAGATAGATAGATAGATAGATAGATAGATAGATAGATAGATAGATAGATAGATAGATAGATAGATAGATAGATAGATAGATGGTGTGTGTGATTTCAGCACTCGGTGGGCACACGCTACGTGTGATGTGTTGGCGTAGATCTGTTGAACTGGGTAACCTTTTGTATCACAATACACTTTGTACTCATAAAACAATTTTCGAACTCCAATGAATGATACAAGGCAGCATATGGCGTGTTTTATAGAAGTGGGCTGTGTGTACACAATGTGTATGTGCTGCTGATCCTTGTTATCTGGTAATGGATGTGTGTAGAGTGTTGGTGTGATCGGGGTAATCCCTGCTATGTATGCACACATTGTCCTCTCTGGTTTATGACCTCCTATAGTGCACCATATATGTGTAGAACACTCTGTGCGCCCGCTCTGTGTGTTTACTCTGTGTAATCACTATATCATTTCTACTCCAGTGTGTAGCATTTTTTTACTCCAGTGTGTGCCACTTTCTAGTCCAGCGTTTGCCACATCCAGTCCAGCGTTTGCCACATCCAGTCCAGCGTGTGCCACATCCAGTCCAGCGTGTGCCACTTCCAGTCCAGCGTGTACCGCAGGCTGTAGTGCTCCATGTATGTGTTTCCTTCTGCTGATACTGACTGCTATAACTCCATCCCAGGACCCCTCCATGATTGTTATGGTCTTCTGGAAGCCCAGAGTTCTTATCACTAGAGATCAATGAATGACATCCCAAAGGGACCCTTCTATAGATGCATGGGGTGCTCAACTTGTGGTCCTCCCAGCTGTTGTGAAGTACTACAAGTCCCATCATGCCTCTGACTTTGGGAGTCGTGCTTGTAGCTGTCAGCGGCTTGCCATGCCTCATGGGACTTGAGCACCCATGTTGAGCACCCCATGCATCTATAGAAGGGTCCCTTTGGGATGTCATTCATTGGTCTCTAGTGATGAGAACTCTGGGCTTCCAGAAGACCATAACAGTTGAGCACCCATGGGTGGGTAGTTGTACTGAGTTGGAAGCATTTAAACCCCAGGGTTGAGGGTTCCCTAAAAGATTTGTTTGGAAAGGGTAACATCTAAAAAAATTTGTTAAAGCAGAACTTTAGCCATAACAGTTTGTTTAAAAAAAAAATAATGTTCTTTAGCAAGGAACATGCATTGCACATTAATTTATGCTACCAAAATCGGTGTGTGCTGTAAATTGCCTCCAGCATTGCTCCTATTTCTGCTTGCCTGGAGGCGGCCATTTTTCTGAAGCCCAGAACCTCTGAGAAGCAGTAAATCTTTCAGCTGTCAGCAGATCGGCCTCTAGTGGCTGTGATTTTTCTGCACAGTGTCTAAAAATGGAGAGCAACTGAGCATGTGTAGCACAGGGCGAGACGGTGTATTACTGGATTTTACACCGTATATTTTTAATGTTTTTTATATACCGTATTTATCGGCGTATAACACGCACTTTTTTTCCCCCTTAAAATCGGGGGAAAGTCATGGGGCGTGTTATACGCCGACCCCCCCCCCCCCCCCCCCCCCCCAAAAAAAGTGCCAAAAAAATCAAATGCCGCCGAAAAACAGCGACCGCCGCCGAAAGAGACCGATCTGTCTGTTCGGCTCCGCTCGCTGTCCTGTGTGTGTGTGTGTGTGTGTGTGTGTGTGTGTGTGTGTGTATATGTATATGTGTATATATATATATATATATCACCCCCACACACACACACACACACACACACACATTAAAAAAATAAATACATTTTTTATAATAATAAATAACGAATGATAATAAATACACAAAAAAAAATGAATACGAAGTGACAATACATAAATATTTTTTTTTTTTAATATATATATATATATATATATATATATATATATATATATATATATATATATATATATATATATATATATATATATATATATATATATAATATATATATATATATATATATATATTAATTAATTAAAAAAAAAAAAACATATTTATGTATTGTCACTTAGTATTCATTTTTTTTTTTTTTTTTGTGTATTTATTATCATTCGTATAATAAAAATAAAATAACCCCAACTCCTAAACCTAAACTGAACTCGAACCCCTTACCCCAACGAAAAAACATAATAAATAATAAAAGAAGAAAATAAAAACTAATGTAAAAAGCTGAAATACCTATCAACAAATGATGCAACAGATACGTTTCCTCTATTGGCTAATAAAACAACGTCCTGTGTGGGGTAAGTGCTGACAGTAACAACACAGATTGCTATTCCTGATCGCTAGGAACAGCAGCTCTCCATGTTGTTGTCCCCTGTCAGAACAGGAATCCGCCTGGTTTACGCCGGACACGTGAACCGCTTCCTCCTCCACAGTGCCGGCGCGCGCCCCGCTTCACGATCTACTGCAAGAAACAACGTACAGGCACGTCGTTATGCGGTGAGCTGTCTTTAAGTGGTTAAATTCTATGTATGTCTTAACACTAGTCTGTTGGGTTTCCGTTGTGGTGTTAAAAATCCAGCTTGGTACATTTTTTTTTGGTCAGTTAAAAAAAACACATCCCACTGTCAAATGCATTGAAAACGCATCATTAACGCACCTGTCTTATGTTTTTTTGATGCGTTTTTTCTTTGCGTTGCATGACCAATGAAAAACATACCATAAGCCGGTGATGGAGAACCTCGGCACCCCAGATGTTTTGGAGCTACATTTCCCATGATGCTCATGTACTCTGCAGTGTAGTTGAGCATCACGGGAAATGTAGTTCCAAAACATCTTTGGTGCCGAGGTTCGCCATCGCTGCCATAAGCAGTAAAACTGGCCCAAAATCGCAGAAAATTCGTGGCAATATCGGGGGGTGCGTTTTTCGATGCCATTATCGGCACCTTTTTCTCTTATTGGCCGAATGCTGAAAACCCAATTTTTGAGCCGAAATAGCGTTACCTCTAATTACTATTTTGCTGTAGGGAAGTATAAATGGATAATGCGATGATGGACTTATTACAAGGGGATAACGTTTTAGAGAAGTTGTATTGGGGACAAGAAGATTCCAAAAACTAGTTTGGGGAGTTATAGGGATCTCCACTGTATGTGTAGAGTGCTGTATGTACCGTGTGAGTATTTGTGTACTCTTCTCATTGTATTTGCATTTACCGTATATACTCGTGTATATGCCGACCCGAATATAAGCCGAGGCACCTTTTTTTTTTTATTTATTTATTTATTTTTACCACAAAAAACTGGGAAAAACTTATTGACTCGAGTATAAGCCTAGAGTGAGAAATGCGCAGCTACTGTAAGTGGAAAAGAGGGTCTGCAACTAACAATTATTTTCAGAATCGATTAGTTGGCCGATTATTGTTTCGAATAATCGGTTAATAACCTTTTAAAAAAAAAAAAGTGTGGTGTATAATTTAGTTAATATGTAAAGTTTAAAAAAAAAAAAAAGGCAATTTATTCTTAAATATCTCTATACAGTGGTAAATATAAATAACCAGCTATATGGTTAGGGAGCAAAATATTTAATCCACTCTGAGAATAACAGACAGAAGAGATATATACTTATTTTAGCCAATTACTTGTTGGGCAGATTAAAAAACACAAATTGCTGCAAAAATGCATTACATGCTTTTCTGCAGCTTCTCCATTGAAGTATATTGAACCAAAAAAGCACCGTTTTGCATTAAAAAAAATAAAAATAAAAAGTGCCTGACCCTTTCCAAACAGCAGTGGCTAAAAAAAGCACAGATGTGAATGTGTCCCATCGGAAACCATGTAAATCAACTGTAGTGCATTTCTGAAAAAAAGCACCAAAAAACACATAGATGTGAACCAGGCCTGAGACGTTTAGTAACATAATGGGGGTTAAAAAAAAACAAAAATTAGCCCTTTTTTATAGTACAAATAAAATTAAAAAAAGCAGTTCATTTTTTTACTGTAGAACTGTGAAAGTAATATTTACAGTAGCGATTATTTGCTCTTTTTTGTACTATAAAGGGCTAATTTTTTTTTTTTTTTTTGTTTAACCCCATTATGTTACTGGCCGATTAATCGATTATGAAAATATTAATCGATTAATTTCATAATCGATTAGTTGTTTCAGCCCTAGGGTCAAAAATGCCCATTTGCATGCCTCACTGTGCCCATTTGCATGCCTCACTGTGCCCATTTGCAGCCTCACTGTGCCCATTTGCATGCCTCACTGTGCCCATTTGCATGCCTCACTGTGCCCATTTGCATGCCTCACTGTGCCCATTTGCAGCCATATGTCCCCCAAACTTGCCCCCGTAGGCACTTTTCTGCAGCAGAGAATGACATTTTCTGAACCGACTTTGGGGCCCCGTATCTCGGGGGGCCACTTGGTGCTAGGAACCCCAGCTTTGGATATGTTGTAGTGCTAGTTCCACTGGATTTGCGTAGTTAAGGGTTCCTAGATGCCCCCTAGGTGCAGCCAAAATTTGGGGTCTCTGGACCCAAAGGGTCCCGAAATGACATTGCCGCAGATGGACACAGTTGACCGACTTTGGGGCCCCGTATCTCGGGGCCACTTGGTGCTAGGAACAAATTTTGGTGCGCAAACCCAGTGGAACTAGCACTACAACATATCCAAAGATGGGTTCCTAGCACCAAGTGGCCCCCGAGATACGGGGCCCCAAAGTCGGTTTGGAAAATGTCATTCTCTGCTGCAGAAAAGTGCAGAGGAGGGCACTTTCAGCACAAAAAAATGTGCCCAAAAACTCGGCTTATACTCGAGTATATACGGTATGTTTTTGGAGATTTACATTGTGCCGTTTTGTATGATTTCCTATGTGTGTAAATATTGTGCTGTGTTGCAATGTGGGAGGTGGTGGTGGTAGTCCCTATATCTGTGGATGTCATCCCTGTACATCTTCCTTGTACTCTACACATTGTGTCAGCTCGGCGTTGGGCCCGGCGTTGGGTGGGGGCCTCAGCTGTGACAGATAAGGGTTGTCCTGGCCGGTTCCCCTTTTTATCGGCCGCAGCCACATTGCAGTAGGTGGGAACTCGGCACACCATGAGTTGTCTGTCTCCATGCGCCTATTGCTAGGAACTTCCTAGAAAACCAGACATGGAGATGAGCCCCCCCCAGTTCGGTCCTTTTACACTCCAGTATATTTGTTTTTTATTGAAGGCCTCTAAGGGCTTGGTAACACCATATAGGTAACTCCTCTGCATTGAGGCATGGTAAGCACTAGGACATGCATTTTTAATGCGTCGCTCTGTGTTTTACTGCATGTTGATTTGCACTGAATAAAAATGCTGCATTTTTCTTCAGCTCCATGATTTGGTGTGATTGAGGTACATGGACAGCAATAGTATTTAGTTGCGTCCTTGCGTTTTTAAGCCCTCCATTGACCAACTCGGATCAGTGCAGGTCATCACGCTTGGTGTGAACGAGTCCTAAATCTCTGCAGGCTAAACGTTCCCAGCCAAGTATCCGTAGAAGAGAAGGTTGTATAAACTTGGCTCTACTACCCACTCCGCTGATTGCTGCTTTGCTCGGGAGTAATTGCCCTCCGATTATCCGCTGAGAAGTCAACACTTGGCATTGTCCATCTCCCCGGGTTAATCTCACCTCCAAGGAGACAACGGGAGCATCAAGTATAGAAGCACACCTTCCACACTTGAAACTGGACACTAAAGGGGGTAAAGATGCCATACATGGTGCACCATAATAGGTAAGAGTGGGCTGGGTCAGTGAAAAGTGGGTGTTACCATACAGGTATGGTTTAAAAAAAGTAGGCAAGAGGCCGAGATCTACCTGAACCCCATGAAAGAGATCATTGGGGTTTGGGGCACTTTATTTATTTTTTTGTACTAGCAAGGCCTACCTAAATTGTAAGAAAAAATATAATAAAACAAATGCCACTGTAAAAATATAGTCTTGGCCTAAGGACGGTGTCAGTGGACGGTGTCAGTGGATGGTGTGGACGGTGTGGATGGTGTCAGTGGACAGTGTCGGTGGGGCAGTGGACGATGTCAGACGTGTGTGTTTTTTTTTTTTTTTATTTTTTTTATGTTTATTTTTTAGCAGCCCTGGGGGGTTTGGGTAAAATATCATGGGGTCTAAACAGACCTCCTAATAGTTTCATTTTTGAGACAGAGAAAAGAGGATTGAGGATATAGCCCTCAATCTTCATCTCTGCAGCCTCCAATGCACAGAATGAATGGATAGGAAGAGCTCTGCACAGTCTCCCTGTTCATTCACAAAACGGAAGCATGTTAAACACCGTTTACTATGCTTCAGTTATGAATGAACACAGTGAGTGATTTGGTTCCAATCGCTCACGCTGTTCATTTAGAAATAGAAGGGGGAGGCAAATTGCATATCTTTTGGCCCCTCCCCCCCCCCCCCCCCCTCTCCATCCTAAGGATCCTCCACAGATGCCGGCAGGAGAGGGTGGGGGGTGGGCAGCAGCAGACTGAAGGGGACCCTGGACAGGAGGGTCAGCGGGCGAGTGGCACTACTGGACCCAATTTCCTATTTTTCTCCTGTGGCAGCTGAATGCTGTGTGGAAGGGGAGGAGGAGAAGCCACCTGTCAGCTGCCACAGGAGGAAATGCAGGGAGTTGGGTTCAGTAAATGGCACTCGCCCGCTGACCGTTCTGTTTTGTGTCGGGGGGGGGGGGGGGGGTCGGCAAGGAAGGGACGCGTACTACCCATCACCTGTCTTTGATTGACAAGTAGAATGCGATTGATGGGTCACCAATCCAAAGCACATACCCCCTCCTAGCGGCTCCTTACCTCTCCCTACCAACCAGCTTAGAACTTCTTTGTTTCTTTCTTTGTTTCTTTGTTTCTTTCTTTCTTTCTTTTCTTTCTTTCTTTCTTTCTTTCTTTCTTTCTTTCTTTTCTTTCTTTCTTCTTTCTTTCTTTCTTTCTTTCTTTCTTTCTTCAGAAGGGTCAGAACCTCTGTCAGATTGTATTGCTGTGGGGATGCCTCGCCACTTCCTGTCTCTGGTATCTGCAGGTTAGGAGATGAGTGTAGTGGGTGCCACCAGGGTTGTAAAACAATTAAACTCTGACAGACGGTTTTAGTGGAGTTGGGCTGCAATAGCCAGAATTTTATAATCGCTGTTGTAATCCAGATCCTTTTTCTCTATTTTGCAAGCCTCTTTTCCAGTTGTGAAGACGAAGTGCCGTTTTTTTTTTACGTAAAATGGTGGTAGAATGAAGAAAGAAGACAAATTGTGAAACGCTGCAGCAAAATTACAAAAGTTGCCAGATAAGGGGAAAAAAAATAATCTAGGTGTGTGTGCATGATTCTGGAGAAAATAAAATGAGACTCCATACATGCAAGATTTGGAGATCCTGTTCTCATTTTGTATATATATATATAATATAAAATTTCAGCACATTTTTTTTTTTTTGTGTGTGTGCTGAAAATGCCCTCCTCGGCTTATACTCGAGTCTATCACTTTTCTGCAGCAGAATGCAATTTTCCGTCCTGACTTTGGGGCCCCGTATCTCGGGGGCCACTTGGTGAGATACAGGGCTCCGAAGTCTGGTCGGAAAATGTCATTCTCTGCTGCAGAAAAGTGCTTGATGTTTTCCGAACCGACATTGGGGCCCTGTATCTCGGGGCCACTTGGTGCTAGGAACCCCATCTTTGTATATGTTATAGTGCTAGTTAGGGCTGAAACAATTAATCGATTATGAAATTAATCGATTAGTATTTTCATAATTGATTAATCGGCCAGTAACATAACGGGTAAAAAAAAAAAAAAAAAATGAGCCCTTTATAGTACAAAAAGAGCAAATAATCGCTACTGTAAATATTACTTTCACAGTTCTAGGGTAAAAAAAATAAACCCTTACAGTAGTGATTATCTTTTTTTTTTTATTTATTTTTTTGTACTATAAAGGGCTAATTTTTTTTTTTTTTGTTTTTTTTTTTTTAACCCCCGTTATGTTACTAAGCGTCTCAGGCCT
Source organism: Lithobates sylvaticus (assembly GCA_028564925.1). Lineage (NCBI taxonomy): Eukaryota > Metazoa > Chordata > Amphibia > Anura > Ranidae > Lithobates > Lithobates sylvaticus. The sequence goes on from CM053029.1 coordinate 67,636,774, forward strand.
GGTTCAGAAACGCACTGCAGTTAATTTACATGGTTTACTATGGGACAAGTTCACATCTGTGCTTTTTTTTCAGCCGCTGCTGTTTGGAAAGGGTCAGGGACTTTTTTTTTTTTTTTTTAAATGCAAAACGGTGCTTTTTTGGTTCAATATACTTCAATGGAGAAGCTGCAGAAAAGCATGTAATGCTTTTTGCAGCAATTTGTGTTTTTTTAATCTGCCCAACAACTATTCTCAGAGTGGATTCAATATTTTGCTCCCTAACCATATAGTTGGTTATTTATATTTCCCACTGTGTGTGTGTGTGTGTGTGTGTGTGTGTATGTGTGTATGTATGTATGTATATATATATATATATATATATATATATATATATATATATATATATATATATATATATATATATATATATATAATATAATATTAAATAGCCTTTTTTTGTTTTTTTCTTTTTTTTATTTAAACTTTTACATATTAACTAAATTATACACCACACTTTTTTTTTATTTTTATTTTTAAGGTTATTAATCGATTATTCGAAACAATAATCGGCCAACTAATTGATTATGAAAATAATGGTTAGTTGCAGCCCTAGTGCTAGTTATATTTGCACGTCCGGTGTGCATGAGGCGGCTTAGGCTGATGTAGAGAGATCTACAACAAGCTCAATTGCTTTACAACCAGGATAAGGATCTTTATTTAACTTTTGTGACGATACGTTTCCCTTATCGATGGGCTCAGCTGAAAATAACGGTCACTTCTTCCTCTTTTTTTTTATTTTTTTTTTTTGTTTTTTAAAAGATCCCTATCCTGAGGTGTTAGCTTAGTGAGTTAAGCCTGATGTTTATCATAGGATGGTGTAGTTTATACAGGATGTGTCATCATTTTTTATTTTTTTTTGTACTTGCATTGGACATGAATCTCGAAACCTAGTCCCATGGCAAACCATACTGGAATGCATCCATAGTTTGGGTGTGGAAACCACTAACATTTTAAACAACATCAATAGGCGTTGTCGTCGGCGCACTTGGATTTTCTGCGTTATGAACACTCACACCGAGGTGTAACGTATTCATTCATGCAGGAACCGTTCATCAAGGTGTGTGTGATTGATGTGGGGATGGTGATGAGCAAGCGCTGCTCCAAAACATGGAACAATATTGTAGTTAGAGGGTCTTCGATTGTCTGTCTATGGAAATACGTTCATGGGTTGGCTTGAGCTGTAAATTTGGTTTGTCGCCACCCCCCCCCCCCCCCCTATCTGCAATGGCTCCTTCCACAAGGAATACAGGGAAATGCCCGTTCACCAAACACCAGCAATCAAAACAAATCCAAGAATTTTACTTGCAATATGCATGGAACAAGAGGGAGCCGCCAAGAGACGGCATATCGCCGTGATCTCCGGCTTGCTCAGTTCGCCTGCGCGCCGCTGTCTACAGCGCATGTTCTGTGCCTGTTTTTTTCTTTTTGTAACTATCTCCTAAACCGTGTAGGTTTAGGAGATATTTATTGGACCTACAGGTAAGCCTTTAATCTAGGCTTACCTGTAGGCCAAAGTGGTTTGTAAGGGTTTACAACCACTTTTAAGTGTCAAATTCACATGGAAACCGCACTGGACTCTGCACCAAAACTGGACCTGCATATAAGTGAACCGAAATGCAAAGCATTCTCTGAGTGGCCGACCTCCTGTGAAAATGCAGCAGGGCGACAACTCCTCTGCGAAAACCAGGAGAACATGGAGATGGCTGGACTAGTGGTGTCTACCTCAGTGATTTCCAGCTTCTAGGGCAAGGTTTCTCAACCAGGGTTCCAATGGTCGCTAGGGGTTCCTTTTAGCAATGACCAATTTTTGCCTCTCCGATAAAGTTCTCAGTGACACCAATGGTCTTTCTGGCTATCTGTGGGGGGGGGGGGGATTCTTCCCCCAAGACCACAGATTTAAGGAGCACTCTTCCATTGACCATTCCACTAATTTTACCATGAGTTGTAGATATAGCCATTTTTAACGGGTTCCCTGAGACCAAAAGGTTATTTCAAGGGTCCCTCCATGTTGAGAAAGTCTGTTCTAGGGGTATCGGCCAGGTATGGTGTATACATAAATTTACATTGGTCCAAACTGGACTATTGTACCTACTCGATGATGTAAAAAATATTCCTACTTGGAATTCTTATTTAAAGCGGTAGTAAAGCCGCTGAACTTCTTTTTTTTTTTTTTTTTTTAACACCTGTAAGGGAAAAGGCATAATGAGCTAGTATGCACCGCATACTAGCTCATTATGAAATACTTACCTTAGAACGAAGCGTCGGTAACTCACCTGGTCCACGCGGAGGTCGCTGACATGTTGCCTCTGCGTGTCTTCCGGTATCGCGACTCCAGCGATGTGAGTGGCTGGAGCCGCGATGTCGTCACTCCTGCGCATGCGCACGGGAGACTTCTTCCCGGCAGGGTTCGGATTCTGCCGCCTTTCAGCCGAGAATCCCCCGTGCGCATGCGCCGCTGCAGTCAGCGGCGCATTGCACCGGGAATATCTCCTAAACCATACAGGTTTTAGGAGATATTTTTTTTTACCTACAGGTAAGCCTTATTATAGGCTTACCTGTAGGTAAAAGTTATATTTTTGACTATACAACCACTTTAAAATAATCCCGTTGGCACTGGATCAATTGTATACAGAAACATACCTGTATAAATATAGTCACCCTTCTGGTGTCTTGAAATGTTGCCGCTAGTATTTGGGTTGAATATCTGTCTCGATATCTGGATTGGATTAACAGAAAATGCGCAATATGCATCAAAACTAAATTGGACAGGTGCATAAATTTGGGCACCCCAACAGAAAAATCACATCAATATTTAGTAGAGCCTCCTTTAGCAGAAATAACAGCCTAAAGACCCTTCCTATAGCCTGGAATGAGTGTCTGGATTCTGGATGAATGTATTTTGGACCATTCCTTCTTACAAAACCTCTCCAGTTCCGGTTTGATGGTTGCCGAGCATGGACAGCCCGCTTCAAATCACCCCACAGATGTTCAATGATGTTCAGGTCTGGGGACTGGGATGGCCATTCCAGAACATTGTACTTGTTCCTCTGCCTAAATGCCCGAGTAGATTTTGAGCAATGTTTTGGGTCGTTGTCTTGTTGAAATATCCAGCCCCGGTGTAACTTCAACTTTGTGACTGATTCCTCAACATTTATTCTCAAGAATCTTCTGATATTGAGTGGAATCCATGCGACCCTCAACCTTAACCAGATTCCCAGTATCGGCCCTGGCCACACAGCCCCACAGCATGATGGAACTTCCACCAAATTTTACTGTGGGTAGCAAGTGTTTTTCTTGGAATGCTCTGTTCTTTTGCCCTTGTTATGTCTAAATAACTCCAATCTTTGTTTCATCAGTCCACAGCACCTTATTCCAAAATGAAGCTGGCTTGTCCAAATGTGCGTTTGCATACCTCAAGCGACTCCGTTTTTGTGGCGTTTGTGTGCAGAAAAGGCTTCTTTCGCATCACTCTCTACAGCTTCTCCCTGTGCAAAGTGCGCTGAATTGTTACAGGATGCACAGTGACACCATCTGCAGCAAGTTGATGTTGTAGGTCTTTGGAGGTGGTCCGTGGGCTGTTTTTGACCATTCTCACCATCCTTGGCCTCTCCAATATTTTATTTATTTATACTTCTGGCCTTAACAAGAACTGTGCCTGTGGCCTTCCATGTCCTCACAATGTTCCTCACAGTGGATACTGATAGCTTATATCTCTGCGATAACTTTTTGTAGCCTTCCGCTAAACCATAATGTAGAACAATCTTTGTTTTCAGGTCATTTGAGAGTTGTTTTGAGGCCCCCATGTTGCCACTCTTCAGAGGAGAGTCCGAGAACAACAACTTGCAATTGGCCACCTTAAATACCTTTTTCTCATGACTGGATGCACCTGTCTATGAAGTTCAAGGCTCAACCACTTCCTGCCCGCCCACTGTCATATGACGGCAGGGCGAAGAACCTATTGTTCTGGGCCGCCGTCATATCACGTGATTTCCTTTGCGGCCACTAGGGGGTGCACCCGCCGTGTCGCTGGGGACCCGATGCTCGTGCCCGGCGGCCACGATGTCGGGCACCCGTGAGGTCCACGTGCTGTCAGAGGAGAGGAGACCGATGGTGTGTCCCTTGTACATGGGGACACCGATCGGTCATCTCCCCCCACAGTTAGAATCACTCCCATAGGGAACATATTAACCCCTCAATCACCCCTTCCCTGCCAGTCACATTTATACAGTAATCAATGCATTTTTATATCATGGATCGCTGTATAAATGTGGTCCCAAAAATGTGTCAAATGTCCAATCTGTCCGCCGCAATATCAGTCACGATTAAAATCGCAGATCGCCATTACTAGTATGCCATAAAACGATCCCCTTTTTTGTAGACGCTATAACTTATGTGCAAACCAATCAATAAACGCTTATTGCGATTTTTTTTTTTTTTTTTTTTTATTTTATTTATTGATTTTTTTTTTTTTTTACAAAAATATGTAGAAGAATATGTATTGGCATAAAATGAGGAAAACATTTTTGTTTTAAAAAAAAATAAATTAAAAAAAAATTTGGATATTTTTATTATAGCAAAAAGTAAAAAATATTGCGTTTTTTCAAACTTGTCCCTCTTATTTTGTTTATGGCGCAAGAAATAAAAAACGCAGCGGTAATAAAACACCACCAAAAGAAAGCTCTATTTGTGGGGTAAAAAGTCTAAAAATGTTATTTGGGTACAGCGTTGCATGACCGCGCAATTGTCATTCAAAATGCGACAGCGCTGAAAGCTGAAAAATGGCTTGGGTAGGCAAGTGGTTAATGAGCTCACCAAACCAAATGTGTGTTCCAGTTAATCAGTGCTTAAGTAGTTGCGGGTATTCAAATCAACAAAATCACAAGGGTGCCCAAATTTATGCACCTGTCTAATTTTTTTATTTTTTTTTTATAATTTATTCTTTATTAAATTTTTCATATATACAAAAGTCAAAGATAAAAAAAAAAAGGTACCATATACATCAAGAAATACATTCCTCATTTCGTGACTTCTATTCAACTCTATATATTCCTTTATCTCTCCATTATAAACCGTACATTATTGGCTACACTTCCATTTAACACCTCGAGGGGAGCTCAGGGGGATTACTCTTCCCTTTCTACTTCCTGTCCCTTTCCCTCCCCCTTTTTAATCTATAGGCTCAGACGGGCTCATTTTAGTTAGCCATGGGCTCCACATTTTTTATTGAATTCTCTAATATTACACACATATATAAATATATATAATATATATAAATATATATATATATATATATATATATATATATATATATATATATATATATATATATATATATATATATATATATATATATATATATATATATATATATATATATATATATATATATATATATACACACCGCCTTTTCTTTATACAGGTTCTCGTTTACTATCCCAATCCAGTTATCTACCGTGGGTGGTTCCTTTGACTGCCATTTACCTGCAATTCGTTTTCTGGCTTGAAATAAACATCTCAGGACTGCCATAGTTTTTTCTTCTACTCTCCTCTCTTTCTTCTCTATATCCCAATATACACTCTTTAGGTTCCAGTTTAAGTTTAATTCCAAATATCTCACTTATGCTGCTGGTCACGCCCCTCCAGTAATATACCAGCTTGGGACATTTCCACAGCATATGAATGAGATCTCCTCCTGTTTTTTGGCATCTGGGACAATTATCGTCGGCCCTTCTGCCGAAACTAAACAGCCGTTTGGGGGTATAGTATGCTCTATTAATCAGCATCAAGTGTGACATTCTCTGCGGAGGGGACACCGACACCTTTGACCCTTTCTCCAAGATTCTTTTCCATTGTATATCTGTTATTGGGCCAACGTCTTTCTCCCATTTTTCTTTTACCTTTTACAAGTCTCCCCTTTGCATCTATTTCTTGTCCCATGGATTCATATAACCCTGATATCAGTCCTTTAGTTGATCCTGTCTGCAAAATCTTTTGGAATAGTGGCATTCTTTGCCATATTAGTGGTTGTTCCGAAAATTGTGCCCCAAGGGCATGCTCCACTTGTAGATATGAGAAAAGAGTGTTCTGTGATATATTGAACTCTCGCTTCAGCTCCGTGAATTTTTTCAGTGTATTACCTCTATATAGTTGCCTCAGTTTCCTAATCCCATTTTTTTTTCCCACTCCCTTATTTTACCTATCAAGTAAATCTCTTTGAGGTTTTTATTATTCCACAAGGGTGTTTGGTCAGTCATTCCTTTGTAATGTAGTTGTTTTTTAACTGATGTCCAGACTTTCCCCACCATTTTTATTGTAGGATATTCATTACCAAATGAGCCTGCCTCTATTGTTTCTATTAGTGAAACCCCCCCCCCCTCCCCCCCGGAACCCCACATCCCAGCAGCTGCTGCAACTGAGCCGCTCCGGGTGGGGCACCGCGAGGCCCCCCTCTCTCACTGGGAGTTGCAGAGTACCAAGAGGGATCCTAGCCTGACCCCCTTTCCAGATGAGTTCCCTAAAAAGGGTTTCGATTTTCCGGAACCAACTCCTGCATACCCACACCGGGGAATTGTGTAGCACATACAGGAGCTGTGGCATCCAGATCATCTTTATGAGAGCACATCGACCCACAACTGACAAGGGGAGATGTTTCCAAACAGCTATCTTCCTTTTAAACCTGGTCAATAACGGTACCAGATTAAGAAAAAAATATAAGTAAAGAGGTAGACACGTGAATGCTCTATGGCTGTGTCTATCAGATACTTATAGCAGCGCTTGGTGCTAATTTTCAACTAGAGTTGAAAGATTAGTGCATATATGTACATTTAGTGAGTACAAACATAAATAAACAATAAAAAAATGTCTAAAAGCAGTAAAGCAAAGTGTACCGTAAAAAATCAACTTTACATTACGTTTTAAAGTGCTGAGTGCATAAATCAAATAAATAAATAAATAATAGATTCAAAGTGCACGTGAACAAATAAATAAACGAGTTTGATCGATGAGTGAATTGCACTGCGTTTTTTTCATCAAATGAATATCAACAAAAAAAGTCCGCGTGACGACAAACACGATCCTCCAATCTGATGGATCAGCAATATGGCGAAAGTGACAGTTCAAAATAACATGTGACAGTCGATTTTGTGTTGACTCTCCGTGAGTAATCCGCAAACTTCCACCTTAAGTGACACCGTGTTACAGAGATTAGCCCCTCTTGGGGATGCACTCACCAGAGGTATGCTCAAAATACGCCTGTAGTATTATACCCTGAGGGCCTTCTCCACCAGCATCTGCTACTGCATTCACCCGCGCATGGATACCTCCAGTGCATCAGCCTCTTTCTCCAGTGTGGTTATATACAGTTGTGCATGTAATTAAACAAGGGGCCACATAGCGTAATATTGCTAAATCAACTTCATTTATTAAAAATTAATCTTTTTCCCTAAACAAAAAAACTTCCCCCTAGGGGGTTAAGCGTACCAGAAATAGTTAAAAAATCAGCATTTGGATAAATGTATGAATGTGCGGTACTGTGCCTGCTCTCTAGCGCCGGTTGTGGAGCTTTTCCTGTTTCCTCAGAGACACAGGGTGGCGTCCTTCCTGTCCGGATCTGCTGGAGCGCACCGTGGACCGCAAGCGTGTGACGTCACTTCCTGTTGACCTACGCCCTGACGCGTTTCGTCATTTCCGACTTCTTCTCGAGGGCGTAGGTCACCAGGCAGGAAGTGAGGTATAAATACACCATGGGTTGAGAGAAATGTCCAATCAGCCGGCGGCCCTGTCCCCCAATGGGCGTTACCATTCTCTGGCTCTGTAAACACTAGAGGCCCATTGCGGACAGTCACACCTGACGGCATCTCACCCCTAATGTAGTTTGACAACAACTTTGCATTTTAAAAAGTATTTATAAATGCATATTAATGCCGGCCATATCTAGTGGCCAAAACAATAAACTATAATAGTGTTAAACATTGCAGCATGCAGAACGGGTTGTTTGGATGTCTCATGAATCCATTTATAATGATTGAAAGTGTACTGAAATACTTGTATATGGGTACACATCATAAGCACCTGCCAGTGTCTATGTGTGTTCATGCATGAACTTTATTAGTAATTATCTGCATGTAGATTAATATGGATATGCCTGAAATCACATACATTGATATGGATGTGCCTGAAATCACCCACATTAGCCCGTTCTGCACATATAATGTGATGCCAAAGGAACATGAACATTTTGTGCAGCCGGGTTGCGTTGTCAGTACTAGCAGATTTGTGTACATGTGTATATACTCCTATATCAAGGGGGAGGATAGTTTATACTGATAACCCACATCTTAGTTCGGGGTGCTTTATGTGTTCCTGCTAGACTTTTTAGGTGGGACGTACCAACAATCAAATGTTAGTGCGGGCATCTTCACAAATAAAAATTTATATTATAGTTATATGAATCACATCTAGTGCACTACAAGTGAAACCCCTGTTGTGCCCAGAATGTAAAAACGGCTGAATATAAAAATCAATATAAAAGAATGAATAAATAATTAATAGTGCAATAGAGAGCCACTAATTATATATATAAAAAAATATATATATATATATACACCAAAATTAATTTCTTCCATTGATAAACGTATATATGGGAGAGTATAATAAAAGATTTTGTAATAAATACTTTGTAGATTTAAAATTACTAAAAATTGATTTGCAGATCATTTAAAATTACTAGAAAATGACTAAAAAGTGATGATTTAAAAGTTTAAAAGTTTAAAAGGTGGACAAGGACATGTCATGGATAATGAGTTAGGTCATACATTTTAAATCATAGGGCAATACATATGGGTGGTGCCGTGTGTGAGGGTGATCCCATATCCATCATGCATATTGTGTTGCCCCATCTATGGTAGTGGGGTATTGTATAATGGGGGACCATATAGATCATGTAATGGGGCACCCCATATGGATCCCCATCTGGGGCGGCCGGTTGTCATACAATATTGTTTTGTTTGCTATGCGGTTAATGTTAATGTTCCTTTAACATCCAGAAAAAATTCAATCGCATGACAGACCATCCCAAATGTACCACATGGGCGTTTTGTGAAATGTATGACCTGGGAGGTATATTGAATCTCCTATGTGTGCAGGTTATAAACTGAGTGTGCGATTATGTGTCGCTTATGAAGCAGTTTATGTCCAACTCAATGTTTAAACCTTTTGGGGAGAGTACGTCCACCGAATAGATCCATTGGGTCTCCCGTTTTGAGAGCTCTCGTACCATGTGTATGCCCCTCCAGTGGGGTAATATCTGTTCAACGCCCCAAAATAGTAACCCTTTAGGGTCCATGTCATGTTTCATTTTAAAATGTAATGAGACATTGTGATCTCTGAAGCCAATCTTTATGTTGTGTATATGTTCCGCTATGCGTACTTTTAGTTGTCTCTTTGTACGCCCTATATAGATGAGACCACACGGGCATTTTAGAGCGTACACCACATGAGTGCTATTGCACGTAATAAATTGCTTTATTGTAAAGCTATTATTATTTGATGTGGATGTAAAGTTTTCCAATTTCCTAATCGGATGAGCCACCTCTCGACATGCCTTGCATTTCCTACATGAGAAAAAACCATTTTGGTCCCAAAATGTCGGTGGTTTTTTGGGCGGGTCAATCACTTTTTTTACTATTTTGTCTCCAAAGTTAGTGGCTTTTCTGTAAATAAATTGCGGGGCTGAAGGTAAAGCAGTCATTAATTTCTTGTCTAAGAGCAAAACGTGCCAATGTTTTTTAAAAATGTGTTCAACTTCCTCATACTGGCCATGAAAGCCAGATATGAATGACCACTCCAAATTGTTTTGTTTTGGTACTACCGATTCCTTTTTCTTCTCTTCCATTATTGAGGCCCTTGGTATTTGATTGACCTCTTCGACAATTTTCTGTGTAAGGGAAACAAAATCATACCTAAAGGATACGAAAAACTTCCTGAATACCCTACAGGAAGTAAACCTGGAAAATACTGGACAAATCATTCTGGTCACGGCAGACGTCTCCTCATTATACTCCATCATACAACATGATGACGCTCTTTTAGCCCTGAACTGGGCATTGAGCAAACGAGAGGACCTGGTTTTTAACCAAAAGATATTTTTAAGAAATGCTTTGGATTTTTGCTTATCGCACAACTACTTCTGGTATGGAGGCCATTTTTATACTCAACAGAGAGGAGTAGCCATGGGAGCGAAGTTTGCCCCAAGTATCGCAAATCTATTCATGGCCGAATGGGAGGATAAGATCATTTTTAATAACCGGCGTCCTGAATTGTTATTTTATAAGCGTTTTATTGACGATCTGTTTTTTATTTGGGCAGGATCCCATTTTAGCTTGGAGAGATTTTTAGAAGACTTGAACAATAATAAGAATAACATCAAACTAACATCCGTTTGGGATTTTAACGAAATTAATTTTTTAGACGTCACAGTATACCGCAAAAATAACTTATTGGAAACGAAAGTATATTTTAAGAAGACTGACCGCAACAGTTATTTACCAACAACAAGCGCCCATCACCCACTGTGGTTAAAAAACATTCCCAAGGGCCAATTAATGCGGGTACGACGCAATTGCTCTGAGGATACACAATACATGGAGCAATCTAAAATTCTAACAGAACGGTTTGAAGTGAGAGGTTACAACCCAAAAAAACTGCAGAAAATTGTCGAAGAGGTCAATCAAATACCAAGGGCCTCAATAATGGAAGAGAAGAAAAAGGAATCGGTAGTACCAAAACAAAACAATTTGGAGTGGTCATTCATATCTGGCTTTCATGGCCAGTATGAGGAAGTTGAACACATTTTTAAAAAACATTGGCACGTTTTGCTCTTAGACAAGAAATTAATGACTGCTTTACCTTCAGCCCCGCAATTTATTTACAGAAAAGCCACTAACTTTGGAGACAAAATAGTAAAAAAAGTGATTGACCCGCCCAAAAAACCACCGACATTTTGGGACCAAAATGGTTTTTTCTCATGTAGGAAATGCAAGGCATGTCGAGAGGTGGCTCATCCGATTAGGAAATTGGAAAACTTTACATCCACATCAAATAATAATAGCTTTACAATAAAGCAATTTATTACGTGCAATAGCACTCATGTGGTGTACGCTCTAAAATGCCCGTGTGGTCTCATCTATATAGGGCGTACAAAGAGACAACTAAAAGTACGCATAGCGGAACATATACACAACATAAAGATTGGCTTCAGAGATCACAATGTCTCATTACATTTTAAAATGAAACATGACATGGACCCTAAAGGGTTACTATTTTGGGGCGTTGAACAGATATTACCCCACTGGAGGGGCATACACATGGTACGAGAGCTCTCAAAACGGGAGACCCAATGGATCTATTCGGTGGACGTACTCTCCCCAAAAGGTTTAAACATTGAGTTGGACATAAACTGCTTCATAAGCGACACATAATCGCACACTCAGTTTATAACCTGCACACATAGGAGATTCAATATACCTCCCAGGTCATACATTCCACAAAACGCTCATGTGGTACATTTGGGATGGTCTGTCATGCGATTGAATTTTTCTGGATGTTAAAGGAACATTAACATTAACCGCATAGCAAACAAAACAATATTGTATGACAACCGGCCGCCCCAGATGGGGATCCATATGGGGTGCCCCATTACATGATCTATATGGTCCCCCATTATACAATACCCCACTACCATAGATGGGGCAACACAATATGCATGATGGATATGGGATCACCCTCACACACGGCACCACCCATATGTATTGCCCTATGATTTAAAATGTATGACCTAACTCATTATCCATGACATGTCCTTGTCCACCTTTTAAACTTTTAAACTTTTAAATCATCACTTTTTAGTCATTTTCTAGTAATTTTAAATGATCTGCAAATCAATTTTTAGTAATTTTAAATCTACAAAGTATTTATTACAAAATCTTTTATTATACTCTCCCATATATACGTTTATCAATGGAAGAAATTAATTTTGGTGTATATATATATATATTTTTTTATATATATAATTAGTGGCTCTCTATTGCACTATTAATTATTTATTCATTCTTTTATATTGATTTTTATATTCAGCCGTTTTTACATTCTGGGCACAACAGGGGTTTCACTTGTAGTGCACTAGATGTGATTCATATAACTATAATATAAATTTTTATTTGTGAAGATGCCCGCACTAACATTTGATTGTTGGTACGTCCCACCTAAAAAGTCTAGCAGGAACACATAAAGCACCCCGAACTAAGATGTGGGTTATCAGTATAAACTATCCTCCCCCTTGATATAGGAGTATATACACATGTACACAAATCTGCTAGTACTGACAACGCAACCCGGCTGCACAAAATGTTCATGTTCCTTTGGCATCACATTATATGTGCAGAACGGGCTAATGTGGGTGATTTCAGGCACATCCATATCAATGTATGTGATTTCAGGCATATCCATATTAATCTACATGCAGATAATTACTAATAAAGTTCATGCATGAACACACATAGACACTGGCAGGTGCTTATGATGTGTACCCATATACAAGTATTTCAGTACACTTTCAATCATTATAAATGGATTCATGAGACATCCAAACAACCCGTTCTGCATGCTGCAATGTTTAACACTATTATAGTTTATTGTTTTGGCCACTAGATATGGCCGGCATTAATATGCATTTATAAATACTTTTTAAAATGCAAAGTTGTTGTCAAACTACATTAGGGGTGAGATGCCGTCAGGTGTGACTGTCCGCAATGGGCCTCTAGTGTTTACAGAGCCAGAGAATGGTAACGCCCATTGGGGGACAGGGCCGCCGGCTGATTGGACATTTCTCTCAACCCATGGTGTATTTATACCTCACTTCCTGCCTGGTGACCTACGCCCTCGAGAAGAAGTCGGAAATGACGAAACGCGTCAGGGCGTAGGTCAACAGGAAGTGACGTCACACGCTTGCGGTCCACGGTGCGCTCCAGCAGATCCGGACAGGAAGGACGCCACCCTGTGTCTCTGAGGAAACAGGAAAAGCTCCACAACCGGCGCTAGAGAGCAGGCACAGTACCGCACATTCATACATTTATCCAAATGCTGATTTTTTAACTATTTCTGGTACGCTTAACCCCCTAGGGGGAAGTTTTTTTGTTTAGGGAAAAAGATTAATTTTTAATAAATGAAGTTGATTTAGCAATATTACGCTATGTGGCCCCTTGTTTAATTACATGCACAACTGTATATAACCACACTGGAGAAAGAGGCTGATGCACTGGAGGTATCCATGCGCGGGTGAATGCAGTAGCAGATGCTGGTGGAGAAGGCCCTCAGGGTATAATACTACAGGCGTATTTTGAGCATACCTCTGGTGAGTGCATCCCCAAGAGGGGCTAATCTCTGTAACACGGTGTCACTTAAGGTGGAAGTTTGCGGATTACTCACGGAGAGTCAACACAAAATCGACTGTCACATGTTATTTTGAACTGTCACTTTCGCCATATTGCTGATCCATCAGATTGGAGGATCGTGTTTGTCGTCACGCGGACTTTTTTTGTTGATATTCATTTGATGAAAAAAACGCAGTGCAATTCACTCATCGATCAAACTCGTTTATTTATTTGTTCACGTGCACTTTGAATCTATTATTTATTTATTTATTTGATTTATGCACTCAGCACTTTAAAACGTAATGTAAAGTTGATTTTTTACGGTACACTTTGCTTTACTGCTTTTAGACATTTTTTTATTGTTTATTTATGTTTGTACTCACTAAATGTACATATATGCACTAATCTTTCAACTCTAGTTGAAAATTAGCACCAAGCGCTGCTATAAGTATCTGATAGACACAGCCATAGAGCATTCACGTGTCTACCTCTTTACTTATATTTTTTTCTATCCTATTGTTATTTAAGCAGCAGCTACAGATTGCATTTTAGCACACTTCTAAAATCAACTGCTTACCACTACTATTGATGTATTTATTTATAATCTAGTATCAAATAATCACACCTTTATAATCATATTTATTTCATTTTATTTATACACAGCGCTACACTGAATATTTATTTATTTATTTATTCACTCACATAATATATATTTATTTATCTATTTATATATTTACCCTGCTCCGGGGTCTATACCAGTTATTACCCCAAAGATTGTAAACATATACACCCAAACAGCGCGGAGAGGTGTTGAGCATAGGAGGGCGGAAAGCTTAAAACACCATTTCTCCACGGTACCAGATTAAGCCTCACAGATCCTCTCGGCGGGGCGGCACAGTGGTGTAGTGGTTAGCACTCTCACCTAGCAGTAACAAGGGTCACTGGTTTGAATCCCAACCATGAGACTACCTGCCTGGAGTTTGCATGTTCTCCCTGTGCCTGCGTGGGTTTCCTCCAGGTACTCTGGTTTCCTCCCACAATCCAAAGACATGCAGGTAGGTTAATTGGCTTCTGTCCAAAATTGGCCCTAGTATATGAATGGGGACCTTGGATTGTGGGCTCCTTGAGGGTAGGGACATGTGATGTGAGTGTACAATGTACAGGGATAGGGATGATTGTAGACACTCACTCAGGTTGAACTGGATGGACTGGTGTCTTTATTCAACCTTACTAACTATGAAACTATTGGTTAGGATCCTTCGTCAGGACCACTCCCAAATATTTCCCAAATATTTCAAGGCATTAACTACCTCCAGATGGGGCATTCCTGGTATTCTAACCTCGGCATCTGTATTAATTGGGAGTAGTTCTGATTTCTTCCAATTTATCTTAAGTCCTGATGCACCTGTCTAATTTAATTTTGATGCATATTGCGCATTTTCCGTTAATCCAATAAACCTCATTTCACTAGTGAAATATTACTGTGTCCTTCAGTTATTTGATAGATCAAAATGTAATTGCTGATCCAAATATTTATAAATGACAATCATGGAAATTGTCAGGGGTTCCTAAACTTTTGCCTACAACTGTAATCTATTTGTGCGAACAAAAAAATAAATAAATCCTATAGCATAACGTGCCGCCTGCAATTTTGGAGTTAAACCCGTCTCTAGTGAGAATACGGCACATCAACCAATGTGAAAGTCGCATCAAAAAAATGACTGCAGTGTTGATTGTTTGTTTTTCCCTAAGCCTGTTAGAATGTGTGCATACTGTAATCAGTCACACCCAATTATAAAGACCTGTTGGAGTGGAAGCCAGAATAAGGACATGGTTCAGTAGAGAAACTCATGCTACGTGCATTTAAAAAAATAAATAAATAAAAAAAAACAAAAAAAAAACCTTCAATGATTAAAAAAAAATTTGCAAAAAGTTCCATAGAGCTGTACAATTGTACAACCTACGACAGTGATGGCAAACCTTGGCACCCCAGATGTTTTGGAACTACATTTCCCATGATGCTCATGCACTTAGCAGTGTAGTTGAGCATCAAGGGAAATGTAGGGTGCCAAGGTTTGCCATCACTGTCCTAGGATATAGGATTGCTGCAGAGGTTCAAGCTGCAAAATGGGGCAATCGTTTCTCAGCAAAACAATCAGTGGGCAAGAAATGGGAGAACACCATGCTCTCATTCCGTGGGCTGATGTCTTTGGGGAGTTCCACTTTCACCGCACACTCTGAGCCATGCTGAGTGCAGCCACTTCTTGCAGTTACTCACTATAGTCATGAGGAACTGGTACCCAAACTTGAGGTTTATTGCTGATGGCTCAAGATCGGCTGGCGGCAGGGCACTATTGTAAAATGTAATGCCGCGTACACACGAGCGGACTTTTCAATGAGTTCCGACTAACTTTCTGAATGAACGGACTTGGCCACACACAATCACACTAAAGCAGGGCTCGACAAAACCCAGGTCGCAATGGCGACTGGAAATTGCGTTCTGGCACCTGGGTTACACTGCAGCAGTGGACGGGATTCCTCCGATGTGCCCCCCCCCTCGCCGAGGGTGAATCAGTCGATAATTGAGGCCGCAGCTTTGTGGCCTGCTGGAGCAAATACATGCTCATTTTGTGCGAACCAGTGCCCTCTGGTGGGCGGTGCTGCGATGAGCGCTGCTTGCACTCCAATGGAGGAACTCGGCAGCGGCGGCCGCCGATTTGGCTGTTACCGGCCAAGGCTGCACTCTGGGATTTGTAGTCCGGAGCGCAGCACGTCAGGGGACAGATGGAGCTGTCTTTGGCCAGGCAAGGGAACGGAGCTGGGAGCGCTCCGCTGGTAGGCAGTGAATTACATTATTAGGCTGTACTGCTGGGCACTGTAGTGGCGGGCACTGATGGGATGTGCTGGCGGGCACTGATGGGGTTGCACTGACAGGCTGCACTGGTGGGCACTAATGGATACTGATATGAGGTGGCACTGATGGACACTGATAGGCTTCACCCCACCTCTCCACCCTAGATTTTCTTAGATGAAGGAAAAATAAAATATATCGGCCGCCCCGATTTCTGAATATCGGCATCGGCCACAGAAAAACCCATATCGGTCGACCTCTACCTATCTGATTTAAAAAAACTGGCTCCTAACTTTTTTAGCTGGCTCCTAGATTCTAAGCAAATTTGTCAAGCCCTGCACTAAAGTCCAACCGATTCAAATGTGATGACGTAAGACCGGACTAGAATAAGGAATTTCGTAGCCAATAGCTGCCCTAGCGTCGTTGTTTGTCCGTCGGACTAGCACACAGACGAGCAGGTTTTTGGATAGGAACCGGGTCCAGCTGAGTTCCGGCGGGAAAATTTGAAACCTGTTCTATTTCTTAAGTCTGTTGGATTTTTCAACAGCAAAAGTCTGATGGAGCCCACACACGATCAAATTGTCCGACGGATTCGTTCCGTCGGACCTTTGCTGTTGAAAAGTCCGGTCATGTGTACGGGGCATTGGGTGCCTTCATTGGGGTTGATGATTGCTAAGTTAAAAAGAAAAATGACTTGACTTCAACTGCCAGTGTTGTGGGGTTTTTTTTATTTATTTTTGCAGTATAATCATTTCCCTATCATTAATGGCTGCTTGGTTAAAAAAAAATTAAAACTAAAAATCCATAGTAAATGGTCAGACTATAACTGCCTTGGACTTCTCTACAGTTGTGAACGTTCTGGATACAAGGAAGCTAAACCTTTATAGCTTATTGTAGCAGAACTGATTGTTGCATGAAGAGATGGTTTCCTCCTTGAATGCCACGATTGTTCTGGGCACATTCTATACGCCTACTAAGTTAACTCTAGATAAAAGTCAAGTGGTGTTAGGTCTGGAGACCTAAGAGACCATTTTGACTGGGCCTCTCCTTCCAAAGACCCTAAATGGTGTTGGGTAATGGAGGTGTAGGTGGCCATTCATCTGGATCTCTCCTTCCAACGACCCCAAAGAAAGTCTAGTGCTGTTAGTTCTGAAGACCTAGGACAGTGATGGAGAACCTTGGCACCCCAGATGTTTTGGAACTACATTCCCCATGATTCTTATGCACTCTGCAGTTTATTTGAGCATCATGGGAAATGTAGTTCCAAAACATCTGGGATGCCAAGGTTCACCAACACTGACCTAGGAGGTTATTTGAGTGAATTTCGCCCGCCAGTGACCCTGAGTGGTGATGGGTATGGAGACTGTAACAAAACGCTCCCACGCTTCTCTTGAGTGCTTTCGTCATATACCACTTCCTCCCAGTCTGAATATGGATCTCAGATATTCCAACCGCTCCCAAGCACTAAACGAGACAAAACTTGCTTAGTGCCAACATGGACTGTTTATTTAGAACCAAAATGACAGTATTTATAATACAGGAGAAGAGGAGATCCCCCCCTCCTGCTCATATTACTCTAACAATACACCTAGCTAATTAAAAAATTCCTTTAAGCAGCCGATGTGACTCTGCCCTATCAGGATTTCACTACAGGTCAGACTTGTTGTCACCGAGCTTCACACAGTTGATTATAAATGATCATAATAACAACCACAAGACAGCAGGAGCTCCATTAGGAGTCGGCCTGTCTCCTGCATTGTACAGAGGACAATGTGATCAGCTTTCTCAATTAACATCTTGAGTTCATCAACAAACTAAGAATAGTCTTTACATATATCCTGCATTGAATCTGACTAGCACAGATTATATTGGGTTTCTCATTCACACTGTGCCCTAGAGACACAGGGTGATTTACACATAAGAGGGTCCGGGGAAGCTGGACAAGGAGCCTCCAGAACTCTCCATGGCAAGCTGAGTTCCACAAACCCCCGACTCAAAGTCACTACAGTCAGAGACCTAGGTAGGCATTCTACTGGACCTCCTCTTTCAATGGCCGGAAAGCAAAAAAGTTGAGTGCTTTTTGGTCTGGAGACCTAGAAGGCCATTCAACTGGACCTGGAACTTCTGATGATCCTAAAGACAAAAAGTCAAGTGGTGTTTGGCTCTGGATATCTATGTGGCCATTCTACTTGACCACTACTTCCAGTGACCCCCCAAAGCAAAAAAAGTCGATTGGTGTTCGGTCTGGGGACCTTGAACGCCATTCTACTCAACCTCCCCTTCCAATGACTGCAAAGCACAAATGTTGAGGGATGTTGGGTCTGGAGAGCTAGGAGGCAATTTGAAAAATTTAGCCCAAATATTCTGTCACCCGATCTCCAGACCCACACTGTAATTTGAAAAGGGTCTTCAGCCATCTACTTTGGGTCGTTTTCTGACCAGTAACTTGCATTGTGCTGGTTGACAGTACTGTTGAATTGAAATGATAGGATTTAATACTGTAAAACACAATTTCCAGTGGTACTAAAAACCTTTATTCTAATCTTCATGCATTCTCTGCATTAAGGTAGAAAACGCCCCACCCACAATGGCTGGCTCCATGTCATTGCTGCAGTACTGGCTCCAGCACGGCTCCAGCACGGCTCCCTTCATTTCTGGCTCTGAGAGCAGCTGAGCCATAAGCTACTGCTGACATTACTCAAGATCCTGTCAGAGGAGGTGGGGGGGGGGGTGGCTTACCAGCACTGTGTGTGTTTATGGATGCACACAGCCTGGCTCTGTAACCAACGGGAGCATGTGCGGCTGCTAGAGCAGACACCTGAAGAAGGGAAGAGCTGACAGCACCAGCGGGGACTGTCCAGAAGAGGAGAGTGACCTTTCTGTGCAATATAGTTGCAGGTATGTATTACCTTTTTATTTAAAAGGGAAGTATGGGATTTTTTTTCTTACCTAGATGGATTCTGGTATACTCTGGTGCTGCATCTGTACCCCCCCCCCCCCGCAACCGGTCGCTCACTTCTCAGGGCTCCCTGAGCAGGCTGGTGACCATCAGTCACTGGCTCTCTTCTCTGGACTGGTTACAGGGATGGAATTGATGATTTCTTTTTCTTTTTATTTTATTTATATCAGGAACAGGGCCCAATCGGGCCGACAAGTTACAGAGTATTATATGTGTCAAGAAAAAGCATCTTATTCAAAATGCAAAATCCAACAAATCAAGTTATAACGGAGCCAGAAATAGTTGTGTTTTTCCGCAGCATATTGCATGGTTGGTTTGGGTTACTGTCAATTCCCTGGAGTTCTTTTCTTGTTTATGATTGGTTCTGGTAACCTATGTTTGGTTCCGTCTATTGGTTCCCTTCCCTCAGAAGGGTGGTTATGTGTATAGTTATCTCGCTGTATCAGGATTTCGACGCGTTTTGTCACTATCTGTAAAGCCCCATTGAAAACGTCAGTGACGAAACGTGTCTGGAAGATTTGAACGGTTTTCCATAAAATGTCCACCCGATGAGCGGTTCATTCAGGAGATTCTTTGTGCAGTCTTGAGCTTGTCATCTGGTAAGAAGCCCCTCTGTGTGGTGCTGGGACACTTTGAATTAGTGCGTTTGGATCACTGGGTGTTTTTTTCTTCTTTGCACACTTTTGTCTTTTTAATTTTTAAGTGCACACTTTGTTTTTTACATTTTTGTTATAAGACAATATTATGTTATGTTGTGATTCCTTTTTTGGGGGAAACCATGCATCCGGAGCCATGAGTCCTGTCTTGATATTTCATTTTGTTTTTTTTGCTGGCTCCATGGATACCATCGGTATCATATTTAGACTGCATTGATCGGTAGTCCATGCTGATTTCAGGCCATCTCTTGCTCTGTATGATTTGCAAATTTTTGTACCGGCCTTTATCCAAAGCATGTTTACTCTCAGGATGTGCTGATCATGTCAGGGGCCACGCGTGTGCTGGTCATTCACTTGCGTATTACCATTACTGGCAGTTTAAACAGAACTCTACCGATCTTGTGTTTGACTTCCTGTATTTGAAAGGGAAATTAGTTTTGTCTAGTGGATCACAATGTTGACACTCACCTAATATCTTTTTGCATGTAGACATATTTAACCTAAGCTAAGAGTAGGGGAACCTGTGTGTGTGTTTTTTATATTTTGTCGTTTTTATGCTTAAAATGTGTATATGTATGTATGTATGTATGTATGTATGTATATATATATATGTTCAACTATCATTTTTAGGCTGCATTCACACCTGAGCGTAGCATTTTCAGGCAGAAAATCGCGCGTTTTTAACGCGTATTTGTATAGAGCAAAAGGTCACCAATGTAAAATGAAGAAAAACGCCCAAATCTGCCCGATTCGAGCACAAAAAAAGGGTCCGGAACTTATTTTGAGCTTCAGGCGTAGGGCTTCAGGCGTTTTGGAGTGGAGATGTGAACCATCTCCATAGAGAATAATGTATTTTTTCCCCTCTAGCGTTTTGTGGCTTCAGGCGACAAAACGCTCCGGTGTGAATGCAGCCTTAGACCCCTTTCACACTGAGGCGCTTGAAAACTGCCTATAAAACGGCGAGCGCTTTCCAGGCACTTTTGAGAACTTAGTTGTGCGCTTTTTTGAAGGTCATGTGACTCAAACTGCTGCAAGAACCATTTTTCAGGCGCTTCCCATTCATATCAATGGAGCAGTTTGAGTCACGTGACCTTCAAAAAAAGCGCACTGCTAACTTCTCAAAAGTGCCTGGAAAAAAAATTAATAAAAAAAAATTATATATACAATATATATTTTTATGCAAAGTAAAAAAAAAAAGGCAATTTAGTCTTAAATATCAATAACCAACTACAGTATATGGTTAGGGAGCAAAATCTCTAATCCACTCTGAGAATAACAGACAGAAAAGATATACTGTATATACTATTAGAGGTTGAAGCTGGTAAATATCATCACACTTGAATCAAATTTTTTTTTTTTATTTAAAGAAAAAAAAAAAAAAAGTTTAAGACTGTTTGTTTGTTTTGCAGATTTTCTGGCAATACAAAAACAATGTCTTCCTTCCTTCATAACACTTTTAAGAACATTTGTTCAATTTTCTAATGGTTAGTGGGGTCAAATCGACGTTGATTTTCAACCACAGTGATGGGAAAATTTAGAAAGAATAGAAAACTTCTTGGTCAAAGAGGAATTTTTAGACGGCGTATGGTTTTCGTTCAGAAATTATATTAATTTTAAAACAGACTGTTAAAAACAAGTGACATTTTCAAACCACATTCTTTCATTCAGCGAATGTCCAAAGATAATCCGTATGAATATTCTCATCTGAAAATTGATCCGTGTGACCAGCATAAGGCACGGTACACACCTATGCCGTTTGCTTTTGGTCTGTTTTCTGCAGTGCTTTTTGCTGTTTTTTTTTTTTTTTTTTTTTATCTTTTTTTCAAATGTGATTTTGCTGCGATTTGCGTTTTTTTTTTTTTTTTTTTTTTGCCCAGTTTGTTGTTGGGCAGATAAAACAAAAAACTCAAATCCTGCAAAAACACACTACATGCTTTTTCTGCAGCTTTTCCATTAACCACTTGCTTACTGGGCACTTACACCTCCTTTCTGCCCAGGCCATTTTTTTTTAGCTTTCAGCACTGTCGCACTTTTGAATGACAATTGTGCGGTCATACAACACTGTACACAAACACATTTTTTATCATTTTCTTCACACAAATAGAGCTTTCTTTTGGTGGTATTCACTGCTGTGTTTTTTTTATTTTTTACTTTATTTTTATTTTTTTATGTCTGTAAATTTTGTAACTAAGTAATATTTTGCCTTCACTGGTGTGCGCTGATGAGGCGACACTGATGGGCACGTGAGTTATGGCTGCAAATGTTAGAGAGCAATAATTCATAGTTTCATAGTTAGTAAGGTTGAATAAAGACATCAGTCCATCCAGTTCAACCCGAGTGAGTGTCTACAATTGTCCCCATCCCTGTACATCACACACTCACATTGGTCCCTACCCTACCCTAATTCTAGCGCAAGGCTTCCTCTGTAACTCTAAATAGGTAACCTGTAAAGATTTTTAAATTGCCACCTACAGAGATCTTTAAGTACCGTAGTTTGTCGCCATTTCACGAGTGTGCACAGTTTTAAAGCATGACATGTTGGGTATCTATTTACTCAATGTAACATCTTTTACATTATACAAAAAAATAATGTGTGTGTGTGTGTGTATACACAGGCCGAGGCACCTAATTTTACCACAAAACTCGGAAAACTTATTGACTCGAGTATAAGCCTAGGGTGAGAAATGCGCAGCTACTGTAAGTGGAAAAGAGGGTCAACAATGCCCATTTGCAGCCTCACTGTGCCAATTTGCAGCCATAGGTCCCCCAAACTTGGTAGTTAAGGGTTCCTAGATGCCCCCTATCTGCAGCCAAAATTTGGGGTCTCTGGACCCAAAGTGTCCTGAAATGACATTGCTGCAGACGGACACAGTTGACCGAATTTGGGGCCCCGTATCTCGGGGCCACTTGGTGCTAGGAACCCCAAATTTTGGATATGTTGTAGTGTTGGTTCCACTGGGTTTTCACACCAAATTTGCCCCCGAGATACAGGGCCCCAAATTCGGGTCGGAAAATGTCAACTTTTTTCAAAGCAAAACTGTTTTTTTTTTGGTTCAATATACTTCAATTGAGAATCTGCAGAAAAGCATGTTGTGTGTTTGTTTTTGCAGCAATTTGTTTTTTAATCTGCCCAAAAAATTGGCCAAAAAAAAGCACAAAAAAAGTGCAAAATCACGTGCGCAAAAATCAAAACGCACAGCAAAAAGCAGTGCATAAACAAATCAAAAGCAAACTGTATAGGTGTGTACCGAGCCTTATGCTGGCCAATTTTCACTTGCTTTTAACATTCTGTTTTTTTAAAATGAATGAAATTTTATGAATGAAAACCACTGTCTGAAAATTCCTTTGACCAAGAAGTTTTCTATTATTTATAAATTTTCCTGTCACTGTGGTTTAAAATGAACGTCAATTAGAAAATCGAACAAACATTCTTTAAAATGTTTGTGTGGCCAGCATATAATATATTACAGTTCTGTTTGAAAATCTGCAAAAAACAGTCAACTGATAGTTTTAGTCTGATATTTACCAGATTCAACCTCTAATGGTATATACAGTATATCTCTTCTGTCTGTTATTCTCAGAGGGATTAGAGATTTTGCTCCCTAACCATATACAGGGGGTCCCCGACTTACGAACACCCGACCTACGAACAACCCCTACTTACGAACGGGGTGCTGCGGGGATTTCGGTGGTTTTCGCCATATTTCGGCCATTCTGCGCATGCGCGGCCATACGGAGCGTCGGAAAATGCCGGAAATGTCCGTAATTTGCCGCGCATGCGCAGAACGGCATTAGACGGAACATTGGAAATGTCCGGAAATCTCCGTATTTGTCGGTCTGCGCATGCGCGGCCGACTTACGAACATTTCCGACTTCCGTACAGGCGGCCAGTCCCTAACGAGTTCGTAACTCGGGCACCCCCTGTAGTTGGTTATTTCTAGTTATCACTGCATAGAGACATTTAAGAAGACATTTTTCTTCTTTTTTTTTTTTTTTAATTTTTTTATTTTTTTTACTTTCCATATTGGCTAAAATTATACACCACACTTTTTTTGTAAGGTTATTAACCGATTAATCGAAACAATAATCGGCCAACTAATCGATTATGAAAATAATCGTTAGTTGCAGCCCTAGATGTGAACCAGGTCTAAGACGTTTAGTTAAATAATGGGGGTTAAAAAAAAAATAAAATGAACTCCTTTATAGTACAATAAAAAGCAGATAATCACTACTGTAAGGGGTTAATCTTTTTTTACTGTAGAACTGTGAAAGTATAATTTACAGTAGCGATTTTTGCTCTTTTTGTACTAATAAAGGGCTCATTTTTAATTTTTTTTTAACCCCATTATGTTACTGGCCGATTAATCGATTATGAAAATAGTAATCGATTCATTTCATAATCGATTAGTTGTCGATTTGTTTCAGCCCGAAAAAAAAAAAAAATAATATGTATAAAAATAAAAAAATAAATAATATATATATATATATATATATATATATATATATATATATATATATAATTTTTTATGCACTCGGAACACACCCTGCACTCTGCACAGAGGATTTCACAGAAAAATCCTAGAGAACTAAACAAGCTGCAGGACCAGAAAACGCACCATGGGCAAAGAATTAACCACTTTAAGACCTGGCCTTTTTCTGACATTTGTTGTTTACAAGTAAAATTACGTATTTTTTGGCTTGAAAATTACTTAAACCCCCCCCAAACACACAATATAAATAAAAATATATATATATATATATATATATATATATATATATTATAATTTTTTTTTTATTTATATTGTGTGTTTTGGGGGGGGGGGGTTTAAGTAATTTTCAAGCCAAAAAATACGTAATTTTACTTGTAAACAACAAATGTCAGAAAAAGGCCAGGTCTTAAAGTGGTTAATTCTTTGCCCATGGTGCGTTTTCTGGTCCTGCAGCTTGTTTAGTTCTCTAGGATTTTTCTGTGAAATCCTCTGTGCAGAGTGCAGGGTGTGTTCCGAGTGCATGAGAATGTCAGCGCCGTTCTGTACATTGTCTGTCAGCAGCTCCTCTGATGCTGGCGCTATGTACTGTGTACTGAGCAAAAAACATAAAGCCAAACGAGGTTTCCTGTGACCTCGCTGACCGAGGAAGTTTTTTAAAATTTTGTTGATGGGGAGTTCTGAAGAGTTTATTTATTAGGGCACAGCTGTGGAGAGGAGGGAAAGTTGTCTGTCACTGGAGATACAACTGAGCTGCCATTCTCCATTCTCTTCTGGAAGTGCTGGTACGGGCTGATACTGGTTGGAGGGAGACCACCTAACACTTGCCTTCTATTCTTAAAGTGGACCTAGTCTAAAAAAAAAATGACATTTCCTATATTATTGGGAAAGTATAGAAAGGGTTAATTTTCCTTAACCACTTGCCTACCGGGCACATTCACCCCCTTCCAGCCCAGGCCAATTTTTAGCTTTCAGTGGAGAGATTTGCACGTTCGAGGAAGAAAAACGCCACAAGAAACAATTTTATGAAAGCTGGCTGTGAAATGCCAAGAAACATAACTGTCTTCCCACAAGCAAGATGGCGGCACCGGGGGCCCAAAGACCAGCAAAGAACTGGCCCAGGCGTTGACAGCGCTGGTCCCTGGGCTGTTAAGTGTTTGTATATTAAAAGGCAGCAGCTAAAGTTTAGTAGTATACGGTCATTATATATATATATATATATATATATATATATATATATATATATATATATATATATATTTGTATATATATATATATATATATATATATATATATATATATATATATATATATATATATATATATATATATATATATAATTTTGGAGCTCTTCTTTAATTCACACATGGGTATGTACTACCTGACATGTGCCTGGGCTGTAGTCTCATAGCTGTATATCTGCAGTGTGAGATTATCTAAGGCACTGCAGCCTCGGAGTGCTAATCCTATTGGTTTTGGAGTGAGATTTATTGATGTCACCGCTGTGCTGCTCACTGGTCTTACTGGAGAGGAGGCTGTACCTGGGAACCACCAGTGCAAGGATCTCCCTGCTTCTGCTTTACTGATTTTGTGGATTTGTGCTCATCCACCTATCCTGCGTCTTGGGTCATTACTCCACCAGGCAGTGGGAGGGCTCTGACATGAGGAAGCAAAGCCCTCCCTCAATTAAGATGGCCACCACACAGCCGCAGTGCCAGAACAAGCCATAGTAAGGCCTGTTTCACACGGGCTTCAGCTTGTATAAGAGCAGTGTGAACAGTGAGCTTTTGATTAAGCATTTGCAGAGCTTTCAGCAAGCTTTGTTGAAGCTTTTACAGTACCATTCAGCTCCAGTTTGTAAATGTCGAACACAGAACCTAATGGGAGCGCTGATTGTCACTTGAAACAAGCTGCTAGCAGGCTTCAGAACTTCTTGAAGCTTGTAAGCCTGCTAGCAGCTTGTTTAAAAGTGCAATCAGCTCTCCCATTATGATCTGTGCTCAATATTTACAAACAAGTTGAATGTTACTTTAAAAGTTCCAACAAATATTGGTGAGAGCTCTGAAAATGCATTTAAAGCGTGCTGTTCGCACTTCTGTTACAAGCTGAAGCCTGTGTGAAAACAGGACTAAGTCCGTAATGAGGAAGACCTTGGCTTCAGGAAGCCTACAGGCAAATACTGGTGACTAGTCCTTTGGCCTCCGCTGGCCTTGTTTTGGGCACAGCTTCCATAGTATAGGATCTCTTTCTTGGAGCTGCCTTGTTTTTTATGTTTGCAGTAACTACTTTTTTTTATATTGGTACCCAGAGCTCAGTCACACACAGTCCCGCCTCCTGGCCCAGCCTTGGACCACTGTTCTGTCTATTATAAAAGCTGGGCCAGGAGGCCGGACTGTAAGTGAATGCGAGTGCCGGTTACAGAGGAGATTGCGGCTCTGTATAATCCTGCACTGATCAGGCTGCATTGATCGGCAATGGTGAGGCTGCAGATGGGCACTGATCAGGCTTCATTGATGGGCAATGGTGAGGCTGCGGATGGGCACTAAGCAGGCTGCTTTAATGGGCAATGATGAGGGTGCATTGATGGGCACTGAGCAGGCTGTATTGATGGGCAATGGTGAGGCTGCAGATGGGCACTGAGCAGGTTGCATTAATGGGCAATGGTGAGGCTGCAGATGGGCACTAAGCAGGGTGCATTGATGGGCACTGAGCAGGCTGTATTAATGGGCAATGGTGAGGCTGCAGATGGGCACTGAGCAGGCTGCATTGATGGGCAAGGGTGAGGCTGCAGCTGGGTACTGAGCAGGCTGCATTGATGGGCAAGGGTGAGGCTGCATTGATGGGCACTGAGCAGGCTGCATTAATGGGCACTGAGCAGGCTGTATTGATGGGCAATGGTGAGGCAGCAGATGGGCACTGAGCAGGCTGCATTGATGGGCAAGGGTGAGGCTGCAGCTGGGTACTGAGCAGGCTGCATTAATGGGCAATGGTGAGGCTGCAGCTGGGCACTGCACAGGCTGCATTGATGGGCAAGGGTGAGGCTGCATTGATGGGCACTGAGCAGGCTGCATTGATGGGCAATGGTGAGGCTGCAATGGTGAGGCTGTATTGATGGGCAATGGTGAGGCAGCATTGATGGGCAATGGTGAGGCTGCATTGATGGGCACTGAGAGGCTGTATTGATGGGCAATGGTGAGGCTGCATTGGTGGGCACTGAGCAGGCTGTATTGATGGGCAATGGTGAGGCTGCATTGGTGGGCACTGAGCAGGCTGTATTGATGGGCAATGGTCAGGCTGCATTAATGGGCACTGAGCAGGCTGTATTGATGGGCAATGGTGAGGCTGCAGATGGGCACTGAGCAGGCTGCATTAATGGGCACTGAGCAGGCTGTATTGATGGGCAATGGTGAGGCTGCAGATTGGCACTGATTAGGCTGCAATGAAGAGGCTGTGACCCTTATTTTGCTTCAAAGTTCTTTATTTAAAATGTACCGTTTATTTATTCTTTTCCTGAAAGGTTAGTGTTATACACCGATTAAATACAGTCGTTTATTTTTCCAAAACAAATTGAGTATTTGACTATTTACAATCTGGAGTATGTGATTGGCCTGCCCTGTAGCGTGGTGTCTCCAGGTTGGAGTTGCACTTTAGAGCCCATGATTTGTGGCTCTCCCCGGGAGCCTGCACACACACACTATCTCTGGGTGTTGATCTTCTCAGGAAGGAAGCTCTGCTCATCTTGCACAAGTCCGGAAACGCTCCTCATGTGTCTATTTGTGACACTCTGATATTAGGCTGTAATTACAGGTGGCTCTGAATAGAGCAGTATGACTACATACGTCAATGTGTCGCTACCATCCGGCCCGGGGTGCTTCCTGACCATGACCTGGTGTAATAAGTACAGGGCCAGCAGTCTGTAGGGAGTCAACCTTGGCACAGGATTCTCTGCTTTTATTATTATTATACCTGTGAGCTGACTAAACTGGCAGAACCGTGCAATAGAGGATGTTTTATTGGTGGGCAATGAATGGGACTGTGACCCATAGGAGACCTGGGGGGGGGGGGGGGGAGGGGGTACAATGTTTTAAAGTGATAGTAGACACACACTGTTTAACATTATCCCTTCTCTTCCTCTATGTGGATGATGGCACTGTAATTATTTTAGGCTAGTGGTGGTGGTGTAATGGTTTGGGGGATATTTTCTTGGCACACTTTGGGACCCTTTAGTACCAATTGAGTGTCGTTTAACCGCTTCAGCCCCGGAAGATTTGGCTGCTGAATGACCAGGCTTTTTTTTGCGATTTCAGCACTGCGCCGCTTTAACTGACAATTGCGCGGTTGTGTGACGTGGCACCCAAACAAAATTGACGTAGTTTTTTTTTTTTTTTTTTGTTTTTGTTTTTTCACAAATAGAGCTTTTGTTTTGGTGGTATTTGATCACCTCTGCGACAATTTTGAAATAAAAAACAATATTTTGTACTTTTTTGCTATAATAAATATCCCCCCCCCCCCCCCCCCCTTTTTTTTTTTTTTTTTAAATTTAATTTTTTTTTTTCTCAGTTTAGGCCGAATGTATTCTTCTACATATATAATATAATACGCAATAAGCATATATTGATTGGTTTTCGCAAAAGTTATAGTGTCTACAAAATGGGGGATACATTTAT
The DNA here is from genome assembly GCA_028564925.1 of Lithobates sylvaticus. Taxonomy (NCBI): domain Eukaryota; kingdom Metazoa; phylum Chordata; class Amphibia; order Anura; family Ranidae; genus Lithobates; species Lithobates sylvaticus. The sequence goes on from CM053029.1 coordinate 67,665,860, forward strand.
AGCATTTTTAATAAAATAAAAAAAAACAAAAAAAAAAATTGATGTGTGTGTGTATGTATGTATAGTGTATATGTATATATATATATATATATATATATATTTTAATAATATATAATAATAATATTTAATATATATATATATATATATATATATTTTTTTTTTTATATAATTTATTTTTTTTTCACTAGTAATGTCGGTGATCTGCGAATTTTATCAGGACTGCGACATTATGGTGGACACATCAGACACTTTTGGGACCATTACCATTTATACAGCGATCAGTGCTATAAAAATGCACTGATTACTGTAAAAATGTCACTGACAGGGAAGGGGTTAACACTAGGGGGCGATCAAGGGGTGAACTGTGTTCCCTAGGTTTGTGTTCTAACTGTAGGGGGAGGGGACTGACTAGAGGAAATGACAGATTGTGGTTCCTAGTAGAGCTGCACGATTCTGGATAAAATGCGAATCGCAATTTTTTTTGCTTTAGAAGATGTATCACGATTCTCATGGCGTAACATCTTTTACATTAAAACAAAAAAAATTGGGCTAACTTTACTGTTTCTGTTTTTTTTTTTTTTTTTTTTCATTGAAGTGTATTTTTTCCCAACAAATTGCGTTTGAAAGACCGCTGGGCAAATACAGTGTGACATAAAATATTGCAGCAATTGCCATTTTATTCCCTAGGCTCTCTGCTAAAATATATATAATATTTGGGGGTTCCAAGTAATTTTCTAGCAAAAAAATTTTGATTTTTAAAAAGATTTAGACTTTAAGTGGTTAAACTTCCTGCATTTACATGTTGTTTAACCACATGCTGACCGCGCTATAGTCGAAAGACGGCCACAGCGCGGTCGGCTTGTTCTAAGTGGACGTCCTACGGACGTCCTCCTAGAAAGTTGCTCCCTGGGGCGTGCACTCGGGAACATCCGTGACCGCCGGGTCCCGAGGACCCGGCGCATCACGGATCGCGGTAAACAGCCGCTGATAGCAGCCGTTTACTACGTGATCGCTCCGTCACATGTACACAAACTGGCGTCATGACGCCGGTTCCTCCCTCCCCTCTCTGTACCGATCGGTACAGAGAGGGGAGAAGCGGAGAGGGGGAGAGACGGGACCAGCGCTGTGGGCTGGATGTGTAGTGCCCACAGCGCTGGTCAATACACTGCCACCACTGTGCAATGCACTGCCACCACTGTGCAATGCACTGCCACCACTGTGCAATGCTCTGCCACCACTGTGCAATGCACTGCCACCACTGTGCAATGCTCTGCCACCACTGTGCAATGCTCTGCCACCACTGTGCAATGCTCTGCCACCACTGTGCAATGCTCTGCCACCACTGTGCAATGCTCTGCCACCACTGTGCAATGCTCTGCCACCACTGTGCAATACTCTACCAATACTGTGCAACACTAATACTCTGCCAATAATTTTTAATAGAAACAAAGAATTTTTTTTTTACCGAATTTTCTGTATTTTTTGATTTATAGCGCAAAAAAATAAAAAACCCAGCGGTGATTAAATACCACCAAAAGAAAGCTCTATTTGTGTGAAAAACAGGACACAAAATTCATTTGGGTACAGTGTTGCATGAAGTAATTGTCATTCAAAGTGTGAGAGCACCGAAAGCTGAAAATTGGTCAGGAAGGGGGTTTAACTGCCCAGTGGTCAAGTGGTTAAAAACTTGGCAGACTGCCTGGATTTTGTTTTCACACAGATGTTTCTCCCCTTTGCGCTAAGAAGGGAGCGTTGGTTACAATGTTTCATTTTAAAAACTTGGCAGACTGCCTGGATGTTTTTTCTTTTGACAGCAGAGAAGTCTCTCCACTTGTTATATGAAAGAATCAGCAAACTCTGCAATAGAGATCTCAGGGGGTTGAATCGAGATCACAATTTTTTTAACGATTAATTGTGCATCTCTAGTTCCTTGCTAAGAACTTGCGATCTGTCACGCCTCACAGAACAGGGATTTGTCGCCCCTGTTCTGCCTCTCGTGCCTGTGATCGCTCGTGGCCGGTGGTCATCGCGACCATCTACCACGAGCATGGGCATCCCGGCTGTGCAGCAGGCACGTGCGCGCCTCCTGCGAGCCGATGTATAGCTACGGCGGCTCGTGGGATCGTGCAGACCTGCCGCCGTAAAATGACGGCGGCTGGTCGGCAAGCGTTTAAACACCACGAACTACCCGAGTATTGTTGCTGACTATGTCCATCCCTTTATAACTACAGTGTACCCATCTTCTAATGGCTCCTTCCAGCAGGATAATGCACCATGTCACAAAGCTCCAATCATCTCACCACTGGACAATGAGGTCACTGTACTCCAATGGCCTCCACACTCACCAGATCTCATCCAATAGACACACTCACCAGATCTCATCCAATAGACACACTCACCAGATCTCATCCAATAGACACACTCACCAGATCTCATCCAATAGACACACTCACCAGATCTCATCCAATAGACACACTCACCAGATCTCATCCAATAGACACACTCACCAGATCTCATCCAATAGACACACTCACCAGATCTCATCCAATAGACACACTCACCAGATCTCATCCAATAGACACACTCTTACCAGATCTCATCCAATAGACACACGTTTACCAGATCTCATCCAATAGACACACGTTTACCAGATCTCATCCAATAGACACACATTTACCAGATCTCATCCAATAGACACACATTTACCAGATCTCATCCAATAGACACACATTTACCAGATCTCATCCAATAGACACACATTTACCAGATCTCATCCAATAGACACACATTTACCAGATCTCATCCAATAGACACACATTTACCAGATCTCATCCAATAGACACACTCACCAGATCTCATCCAATAGACACACTCACCAGATCTCATCCAATAGAGCACCTTTGGGATGTGGTGGAATGGGAGATACGCATTATGAATGTGCAGCCAACAAATCTGCATCAACTGCGTGATGCTATCATGTCAATATGGACCAAAATCTCTGAGGAATGTTTCCAACACCTTGTTGAATCTATTCCACGAAGAATTAAGGCAGTTCTGAAGGCAAAAGGGGTCCAACCTGGTACTAGCAAGGTGTACCTAATACAGTGTGTGTGTGTGTGTGTGTGTGTGTGTGTGTGTGTGTGTGTGTAATATGTGTTTTTTTTCTATATAGATAGTTTTTCTCATTTGGAGATCTGCTTTCAGATCATATCAGTGAAAGGAAGAGATCAGAAGCCCAATCCATTCAGTGATCAGGCCTTGTGGTTGGGTGGTAAGAATGTCGGTTGGCGCATTGTTTCATATGAGACATATAATCTTAAAGTGATTTGTAGTCTCATGTTTTTTTTTTTTTCCCCCTGCAAAAATAACAAACATGTTTTATATAGTGGATTTGTACAGAGCAGCCCTGATCCTCCTCTTCTCGGGTCCCTCTTCTGTGCTCTTGGCCCCTCCCCCTCCTTTTCAGTGCCCCCCACATCAAGCAGCTTGTTGTGGGGGCACCCGAGCCGAGTCACAGCTCCCTGTGTCTTTTCAGACATGGAGCCCCGCCCCCCTCTCTCCTAATTGGCTAGCTGAGTTTGGCTGCTGGTGTCAATGGTGCCACTGCTGTGTCTCACCCAATCATGATGGAGAATCTTGGACGGCTGAGGCGCTCATTGATGTGGCTGGACAGAGGGACCTCAGCTAAGTGTGAGGGGGGCTGAGGCTCACAGAAGGCTTTTTATCTTGATGCATATTAAGATTATGTACGTATTACCGTATATACTCGAGTATAAGCCGAGTTTTTTTTAGCACTTTTTTTTTTTGTGCTGAAAATGCTCTCCTCGGCTTATACTCGAGTCAAGCACTTTTCTGCAGAAAAAAATTTAAATTACCTGATTTGGGGCCCCTAATCTCGTGGCCACTTGGTGCTAGGAACCCCAAATTAGTATTGGTTCCACTGTGTTTGCACACCGAATTTTAGGTTCCTAGCACCAAGTGGCCCCGAGATACGGGGCCGCAAATTTGGGTTGGAAAATGTAATTTTTTTTGCTGCAGAAAAGTGCTTGACATTTTCCGACCTGACTTTGGGGCCCCCATATGTCGGGGCCACTTGGTGCTAGGAACCTAAAATTCAGTGTGCAAACACAGTGGAACATTAAAACATATCCAAATTGGGGGTTCCTAGCACCAATTGCCCCCGAGATACGGGGCCCCAACGTCGGTCAACTGTGTCCATCTGCAGCAATGTCATTTCGGGACCCTTTGTGTCCAGAGACCCCAAATTTGGCTGCAGCTAGGGGGCATCTAGGAACCCCTAACTACAAAGTTTGAAGTTCGGGGACCTATGGCTGCAAATGGGCACAGTGAGGCTACAAATGGGCACAGTGAGGCTGCAAATGGGCATTGTTGACCCTCTTTTCCACTTACAGTAGCTGCGCATTTCTCACCCTAGGCTTATACTCGAGTCAATACGTTTTCCCATTTTTTTGCGGTAAAATTTAGGTGCCTCGGCTTATTTTCCGGTCGGCTTATACTCGAGTATATACGGTAATACATATTAAGATTAAAAAACCTTCTGACTTTACAACCACTTTAAGTTACGTAGGGCACAGCTTTTAACTTATTTTTTTTTTTTTTTTTTATTTTTATTTATATTTTACAATGTTACCTATAAATCGCATAATGCTGATTATTTGACTCGCACTTCTCAGTGAAGGTAACATCTGCTTGTTGTGAAGATGGATGTCAAGCCTCGCTAAACTAGAAGTGCTCTTGCAGTACAGGATCCGCATCAGAAAATTCTGTTTACATTTTCTAATGTTTGAAAGCATTTTTTTGGGGAAGTAGTTATGTGAACACTTCCTCCCTGTTCCTGTTCTTTTTACTGGGACTGTCAGCAGCTGTGCGGTGACATTATATGCTGCAATACTGTTCCAGGAGAGCCTTAAAGTGGTTGTAAACCTCAGACATGTAATATAAACAAATCATATCCCTCCATAGAGTGTACTTGTCTCCATTAAGCACACTTTGGTGTTGGTTTACTAAAAGGCAAATCCACTTTGCACTACAAGTGCATTTGGAAGTGCAGTCACTGTAGATCTGAGGGGGAAGATCCGAAATGAGTGGAAGCTCTGCTGATTTTATCATCCAATCATGTGCAAGCTAAAATGCTGTTTTTTGCATTGCGAAGATTGTTGATGTGGTGTGTCAGTTTGACACAGCGAATCTCCGATCTGGGTAAAGAGCCTCTGACTGAGGCTTTTTACCACGTGATCAGCTGTGTCCAATCACGGTTGATCAGTGTAAACAGAAGAAGCCATATACCGGCTTATCCTCTATCGCGTCTGACAGACGCGAGTATAGGAGAGCCGATCGGCCGATTATCAGGGCAGCCCCACTGAGGATGCCCACCCAGGACCACCAGGATGCCCACCCAGGACCACCAGGGATGCCCACCCAGGACCACCAGGGATGCCCACCCAGGACCACCAGGGATGGCCACCCATGGCCACCAGGGATGCTGACCTTGGATGCCCACCCAGGACCACCAGGGATGCCCACCCATGGCCACCAGGGATGCTGACCTTGGATGCCCACCCAGGGCCACTAGGGATGTCACCTAGGACCACTAGGGATGTCACCTAGGACCACTAGGGATGTCACCTAGGACCACTAGGGATGTCACCTAGGACCACTAGGGATGTCACCTAGGACCACCAGGTATGAACTTTAGAGGTACCAATCGGTGCCTCCTCATCAGTGCTGCCTATCAGAGCCATCTATCAGTGTCCATTTGTTCCGCCTCATCAGCGCCCATCAGTGAAGGAGAAAAATTACTTATTTACAACATTTTTATAACAAAAACAAAGAAATTTTTTTATTTAAATAAATAATAAATAAAAAAAAAACCCCAGTGGTGATCAAATGCCACCAAAAATCTCTATTTGTGGGAACGAAATGATAAACGTTTAGTAGTACAGTGTTGCATGACTGCGCAATTGTCGTTTAAAGTGCGACAGCGCTGAAAGCTGAAAATTTGGTCTGGGCAGAAAGGGGAGAAACTGCCCAGTATTGAAGTGGTTAAAGTGGTTCTATAGGCAGAATGCATTTAAAGTAAAAGCCCTTCTGAGTGCAGCTCCCCCCAGACCCCCCCCTTATACTTACCTAAGTAATAGCACTACATGTGCATAATAGCAGCGTCTCTCTATGCTCCCTTTCTCCTCATTGGCTCAGAGACAGCAGCAGGAGCCATTGGCTCCCGCTGCTGTCAATCGCAGCCAGTGAGGAGGGGACGGGGCTTTGTCGTGCTCTGGACACCAATCCAGGCTCGAGAGCGAGCATGCACAAACTTGCTATGATGGCCGCTTGGTGGTGGGAAGGTGCTAGAAGTGCCAGTGGGGGACCCCAGAAGAGGATCAGGGGCTGCTCTGTGCAAAACCATTGCGCAGAGCAGTTAAGTATAACATGTTTGCTATTTAAGAAAAAAAATAAAAAGTCGACCAATTGCAATCACTTTTAGCACATTTGGGTAAATTCCTATATTCAGTGTCGGCTTATCTGTGTTTTTTGTTTTTATTTTATTTATTATTTTAAGATATTATTTATTTTTAATTTTTTTATTCGTTTTATGACAAACGGGCAAATCAAAAAAAAATTAAAAAAACAATATGCCTTACAAAAACAAGAACAAAACTTGGGCAGTCATAGGTATACAGCATCAAATACTAGGCTCGTGCATTTGGGAGACTTATGATAAGCATCATACATTCGTATGTAGAATTATCTGTGCTTGATCAGCAGAGAACAAGTCTACCTGCCAACAATTTTCCAGGTCTTCAAGTCTTAATTCTGCATATCGTATACGTCTACTGAATTTTGTGTATTTTTTTTTTTTTATTTTTTTTATCCATTTAAGATCTCGCATGATTTTACTAAAATAGTTTGTTAGATGATTTCCCAGATTAGCGAGTGGAAATAAGTCAAACGTTTTATGATTTGTATCTCTAAGCTCTTTCGGCAGCGGGCCGTTTGCCTTTCCAGTCATCTAGAAATGATTGTTTGAAATTTTGATATAACCCGATTGTTTTATCACATCGGTTCCCTAATGCCGCTTACACGCAATCGGAATTTCCGGACAGAAAAAGAAAATGCGACCGTGCGTAGGCTACATCGGAATTTTGCTGGCCGAATTTTCGACAGCAAAGAATTGAGAGCATGTTCTCAATTTTTTCCGACCGGAAAGGTTTCGATCGGAAATTCCGATCGTCTGTAGCAATTCTGCCGCGCAAAATTCCTACGCATGCTCGGAAACAATTCGAGGCATGCTCGGAAGCATTGAACTCGTCTCGTTGTAGTGTTGTACGTCGCCGCGTTCTTGACGGTCGGAATTTGGTGTGACTGTGTGTAGGCAAGACAGTTTGAGGGGAATTCCGTTGGGAAAACCATCAGAGCTTTTTCCGACAAGAAGTCCGATCGTGTGTACGCGGCATTAGGCAGCTATGTGGCCAAAAGAACCCCGATTTTTTTTTTTTTTTTTTTTTTTTTTTTTTTATTTTTTTTTTGTTCCTGCATTGGAAGTGTAATGTTTGTTGTGCTTTCACATTTTTAAATGCCCAAAAGCACCTTCTTTTACACCTTGTCCTGGTCCTGATGTGACAGCTCCTTTTCGTACCTGCATTGCAGCCTCTGTGAGTGGGCAATAGAGGTGGTGGGAATGTCTATTCTGGGGCTGGTGCTAGGGACTTGAAGGATAACGAGTAGCCGCGCCTTTATGGTTACCCTCCTAAATGCCCCATTCCTTCCCATCTACCCACACCTGGAGCTGTGGCCTCCTCCTCCTTTTTTGTTTACATCCCTTATGTTTGAAATCTGTCCAGCACTGGCTGTTCTTGTGCACCGTGTCCCCATAGGCTTAAATTGGCTGTATACCAGCACTCTACCTCATTGGTGTTGATTTGGGGCCACTGGGAGTAAGGGGCAGATGTGGCAGTGATCTGCTTCTTCCTCACTGGTGACAACGTTGAGCACCTGAGGTAGGTGGCAGTAGTGAGAGTGACCTGCCTCTTACCCCAGCACTGTGACCACCAAGGAAGAGGCAGGTCACTCTCACTACTGCTACCTACCTCAGGTGCTCAACGTTGTCACCAGTGAGGAAGAAGCGGATCACTGCCACATCTGCCCCTTACCCCCCAGTGGCCCCAAATCAACACCAATGAGGATGAGGTAGAGTGTTGGTATACAGCCAATTTAAGCCTATGGGGACACGGTGCACAAGAACAGCCAGTGCTGGACAGACCTGCCTCTTCCTTGGTGGTCACAGTGCTGGGGTAAGAGGCAGTTATGAGTGTTACCTGCCTCTTCCTCCAGTTGAGGGTGCCTGCGTCTAAATTGGCTTCTGTAGGACTGGAGATCGCGCTGGACTGACTCAATCAGTTGTAGGTCAATGGTTGGGTGATGGTGGGGGCGGGCGGTTTGCAAGAGTTCTCTTCTGATGTTTTCTGCCCCACTACACCAAGAGGTGGCGAGCCCCTTTTTGGGGGGCCTGGGCCACTGCCTTTGGGTTGTTCCCACATGTACTTGTATAGGTGGAAAAGGAGGGAGCGCCCAATCTTTAATGTAATGCAATTCGAGAGGTAAATTTGAGGTCGTTTATTTAAAGTAGCAACAAATGGTCAAGCCAACGTGTTTTGGGAAAAGGACTGCCCCTTGCTCAGGGCTGCTGATGGGGGAATGGGGAAAGATCCCAAATGAGTGTGTCTGTGGCGCCAAAATCAGAATGCTATGTGTTCGCTGTATTTGCAGCGCCAGCATTGAGATCATTTTGATCTTTCACCATCAGCAAACAGGAGTCCTGAGGAAGGGGAGTCTCTTTCCCCCCTGAAATGCGTTTGGTTTTGACCAATTGTTGCTACTTTCAATAATTGGAGATTGGGGCGCTCCCTACTTTTCTACCCCCTACTAGTGCATCTTCATTAGGGGCAAGTGGCAGTTGTGAGAGCTACCTGCCTCTTTCTTTAGTAATGATGACGCTGGGCAGTTGGAATAGGATGCAGTGGTGGGAATGACCAGCCTCTTCCCTAGTGATGACACTGGGCAGCTGGAATAGGAATTAGTAGTGGGAGCGACCTGCCTCTTCCCTATTTATGATGCTGGGATAGGATTCAGTGGTGGGAGTGGCCTGCCTCTTCCCTAGTGTTGAGGACACTGGGATAGGAAGAAGCTGTGGGAGATCTGCCTTTTCCCTAGTGATGATGATGCCGGGATGGGATGTAGTGGTGGGAGTGACCTGCCTCTTCCCTAGTGATGATGATTCTGGGCAGCTGGGATAGGAAGTAGTAGTGGGAATGACCTGCCTCTTCCCTTATGATGATGATGATGCTGGGATAGTATTCAGTAGTGGGAGTGGCCTGCCTCTTCCCTAGTGTTGAGGACACTGGGATAGGAAGAAGTTATGGGAGACCTTCCTCTTCCCTAGTGATTATGATGCTGGGATAGAATGCAGTGGTGGGAGTGACCTGCCTTTTCCCTAGTGATGATGATGATGGGATAGGATTCAGTGGTGGGAGTGGCCTGCCTCTTCCCTATTGATGATGATGCTGGGATAGGATTCGGTGGGGATGATGATGCCTGCCTCTTCCCTAGTGATGATGATGATGGGATAGGATTCAGTGGTGGGAGTGGCCTGCCTCTTCCCTAGTGTTGAGGACAATGGAATAGGAAGAAGTTATGGGAGACCTGCCTCTTCCCTAGTGATTATGATTCTGGGCAGCTGGGATGGGAATGCAGTGGTGGGAGTGACCTGCCTCTTCCATGACGACGACGACCTGCCTCTTCCTTGGCAATGATGACGCCGGGCAGTTGGAATATGAAGAAGTAGTACCCTGTTTCCCCGAAAATAAGACCTAGCGTGATTGTCCAGTGATGGCTGCAATATAAACCCTACCTCCCAAATAAGCCCTACCCTGTTTCCCCGAAAATAAGCCCTACCCTGAAAATAAGACCTTCAAGGACTTTAACTAGGGCTTATTTGGGTGGTAAGGCTTATATTGCAGCCATCACTGACAATCACACTAGGTCTTATTTTCAGGGAAACAGGGTAGGAGCGACCTGCCTCTTCCCTAGCATTGGTGAGGCTGGGCAGCTGGAATAGAATGCAGTGGTGGGAGTGACCAGCCTCTTCCCCATTGATGATGCTGGGATAGGATTCCGTGGTGGGAGTGACCGGCCTCTTCCCTAGTGTTGAGGACACTGGGAGAAGTAGTGGAAGACCGGCCTCTTCCATAGTGATGATGACGCTGGGATAGGATGCAGTGGTGGGAGTGACCAGCCTCTTCCCTAGTGATGATTATTCAATGCCGAAATATTTAACTTTTGAACTGTCCCAATATATGTACATTTCTGATTTCTGTATCACTTTTTAAGCCTTTTTTCTAGTAATGCGAGTCCCTGTATGTTTGGAATTTATGTGAAGCAGGAATTCCATTGCTGGTTAATGATCATTGATCTCTATAGATCCTAATCCTTTGGTCTCTCCTGAAATAGAATGTGGAAAAGATGTGGAAACATGCCAGTTTGTTCAAGCCCTAAGAATGTACATTGCAACAGCTTATAATTGTATCTTTTTTTTGCAGAGTATTTAAGAAATCCAGTCCAAACTGCAAGGTAAGTGGCCATGTTCCAGTATGTTGACAAAGATTAGGTAGTGGCGCAGCTAGATAAGTGTGCAAATGAATACAAAAGTCCATCAAGTAGTCTTTTGAGCAAGCAGCTCAGTATAATTGGAGAACAGTCCACTGTTTCAGGGCCAGCCTTGTTGGGGAAGTGGAAGCAAACTCCCAACATGCATAAAAAGAGAGAAAAACGGGCGCCTCTGAGTGATGACTGTAACATGTATTGGTACATAAGTGTAATATAAACTCACATTGAGGTATGAGGAAATGGACACACGTTAGTCCAGTAAGACACTGGCATCTGTCCCAGCTGTTTAACGTTCCTGCGGCTCTCACAACCTGTCGTGGTAACTGTCCTGGCCCGCAGGATGCTTTGCGATCCGTTGGGATCGACAACGAGGTTGGGAGAGCAGCTAGAGCTCGATGGAGAGGAATGGGATGCAACGTTGGGTGCTCTCGACGCGTTTCGGAGCATGCGCACTGGAAAGGTTGCGCGCTCCTTTGTCAAGCTGAGCTGAAGTGCCGAAAAACAGCTTTATATGTGCCTTGGTATACTGCCATCTGGTGGAGACAGTGCTAATTCCTCTACCACATTTTTAAATAATAATGAATAAAACTCCTTACATCAATGGTGATACATATATAGACAGAATATACATATACATCAAATGAAACACATATTTTCATCTAAAAATATGCAGTAAATACATTAAATGCATCCATTTACTACTATTGCAAAAAATGTATATTTTTAGAACAAAGGTAGCAGAAAAATATAAAATGAATGTGATATTTAAACAAACGAGTGCCTGTACCAAGCTATCATAGCTTTCCCTAATGAGGAAACATCAGGTTCACTCATCCTAAGTGAACCTAATGTTTCCTCATACCCCAATTTGAGTTTATATTACACTTGTATACCATTTTAAATGTTAGTCTTCACTCAGAGGTGCCTCCTTTTTCTCTCTGTCCCAGTGTCTTCCAGCATGCATGGAGAGGAAGGGGTTAAGGTACCATTTTCAGAGATGCAGGGGTTAAAGTACTGTTTGTGTCACCATAGTTGCTGCGGCCCCTGTCCTCCACCAATCACAGGTGGAAGTGTGTCTCCCGGGGCCCAGAAGCGTCTCCCTGAGGTGTGAAGGGTATAGGGAGATGCAAACACGGGAAGGAATACAGATGCAAGCAATGCAGGCTGGAGAGGAGGCTGACAATGTGGACCTGTCCGATTTGGACCGGATCCGCTGTGATGTATCCCGCGGCATCACTGTCTACAAGAAACAAATGCGCAATGTGGTAATGAGGGTGGGGGGGGGGGATAGTACAGGAGGGGACATTGCTCAGGAGGATGAGGGGCAGAAATATCAACGCTAAAGTATTCTGGGACTGAACCCTAATTTATGATACTAATTATTTTTTTTTCTCTGCAGCTTACAGTGTACCTGGGAAAACGAGACTTTGTGGATCACCTAGATCGCGTGGAACCAGTTGGTGAGTGGCTCTATCTAATGCACTTCAAAAGACGGTGCTTTTTCTTAGTAGCTATTAAAGGATTATTTTTTACTTTTGTACAGTTATCTTGTAATTATAGTCTTATACTCACCTGTCCACACACCTGCCAGGTGCGTGCTATGGGTATCGTACAGCCCAACCCAGACAGCCTCTTCATAGGAATGGATGCAAATTTTCCAGCATGTGTTAAGACAGGGCTTGACAAATTTGCTTGGAATCTAGGAGCCAGCTAAAAAAGTTAGGAGCCAGTTTTTTTTTTTTTTTAACTTATTGAGATCCGCGCTGTAGCCGTCGTTCTGCTTTGCCGGGACGACGTCCTATGACGTTGTCCCCTGTACGAGCGGCCTGCGCGCCCCCTGCTCTGTGATCAGCGAGTCTGTGAGACTCGCTGGATCACAGATCCGAGTAAGGGATCGATCCCGACCCCTTACCACGTGATCAGCTGTCAGCCAATGACAGCTGATAACGTGATGTCAACACAGCCGGTAATCGGCTATTTTTTTTCCTCGCCCTGACAGCACGAGGAGAAAAAAAGCCGATTGATAACGACCGACAATGGTTAATTTTTTTATATTGAAAAAAGCTATCTTAAAATTTACACAGACTACAACCAAAGCATACATACACATATTACTAATATATATATATATATATATATATATATATATATATATATATATATATATATATATATATATATATATATATATATATATATAACTAATATAATATATATATATATATATATATTACTAATATATTATATATATATATATATATATATATATATAAATAAATATGTGTGTGTATTTTGGTTCTATTCGCCTGTGTAAATGGAGGCAGCAGGCAGGGCTCCATTAGCATTGCTGGATGTCATACCAACGGCCACCACTAGATGGCGCCAAGATCTTAAAAGGAAGCATAGGCTTGCAGAAGGCCGCAAAGCCGCGGCCTCGATTACCGGCCGGCGCGGCCCGACGCAATCGCGGGCCGAGGAGGGGGGTCCGCACCGAGACAGGATACCCCAGATGGGCTGCCCCGGCGCCAGGTCACTAATTCTAGTCGCCATGGCGCCCTGGCGCCTGGGGATTGTCGAGCCCTGTGTTAAGAAATAGTTTGGGACTGGCAGGGTGGCAGCTGTGGGGGGCACAATGTGAATCTGATAGGCCCGGCAAGTTCAAGACTTTGCTTTGGGGGGGGGGAGGTGATACTGTGAGGGAAACTGTCTTTTTCTTAGAGAAAATGATAATATTAGTGAGAAAAGAAGCTGCACGCCCCTGTTGAGCATAAATAGAAAGGTTCCCCGTGGGGGTTTTGAATTGCAGCAACAAAATTCAAAATTTAGAAAAAATTATTACTGTGTATATACTCGAGTATAAGCCAAGTTTTTCAGCACATTTTTTTTTTTTTTTGTGTGTGTGCTTAAAATGACCCCCTCAGCTTATACTCAAGTCAAGCACTTTTCTGCAGCAGAAAATTATTATTATTATTATACAGGATTTATATAGTGCCAGCAGTTTGCGCAGCGCTTTAAACATCAGGGGAGACAGTACAATACAATTCAATACAGGAGGAATCAGAGGGCCCAGCGCCTTTAGAGCTTACAATCTAGACGGGAAGGTCAAGTGGAAACAAAAAGTAATAACTGTGGGGGTATGATCAGGTGGACATGACAGAAAATGACATTTTCCGACCCGACTTTGGGGCCCCCTATCTCGGGGCCACTTAGTGCTAGGAACCCCAAATTTGCTGTGCAAACCCAGTGGAACTAGCGCATATCCAAAGCTAGGGGTTCCTAGCACCAAGTGGCCCCGAGATACGGGGCCCCAAAGTCAGTTCGCAAAATGTCATTCTCTGCTGCAGAAAAGTGCTTCACATTTTCCGAACCAAATTTGGGGCCCCGTATGTCAGGGCCACTTGGTGCTAGGAGCCCCAGCTTGAATATTGTTGTAGTGCTTGTTCTACTGTGTTTGCACACCAAATTTGGGTTCCTAGCATCAAGTGGCCCCGAGATACGGGGCCCCAAAGTCGGTCAACTGTGTCCATCTGCAGCAATGTCATTTCGGGACCTTTTGGGTCCAGAGACCCCAAATTTTGGCTGCAGCTAGGGGACATCTAGGAACCATTAAAGAGGAAGTAAAGCCTCTTTTAAAAAAAAAAAAAAAAAAAAAAAAAAAAAAGACACCCTGGAAGGCAAAGGCATAATGAGCTAGTATGCATAGCATACTAGCTCATTATGAATGACTTGCCTGAAAACGAAGCCCCCGAAGTGGTCCTCATCCGCGATCTTCTGCGCCGCCATCCAGCGCCTGAGTGACTTCCGGGTCTCGCCGCTCCAGCGCTGTCATTCGCTGGAGTGGCGATGACGTCACTCCCACGCATGCGCAGAAAAGCGGCATATCGCCGTGAACCCGTAAACAGCGATGCCTTTTCTTTTCTAAATATCTCCTAAACCATGTAGGTTTAGGAGATATTTATTGGACCTACAGGTAAGCCTTAATCTAGGCTTACCTCTAGGTCAAAGTGGTTTGTAAGGGTTTACAACCACTTTAACTAACAAGTTTGAAGTTCGGGGACCTATGGCTGCAAATGGGCACAGTGAGGCTGCAAATGGGCATTGTTGACCCTCTTTTCCACTTACAGTAGCTGCGCATTTCTCACCCTAGGCTTATACTCGAGTCAATAAGTTTTCCCAGTATTTTGTGGTAAAATTAGGTGCCTCGGCTTATATTCGAGTGTATATACGGTACATAAAAAAAAAAATATATATATATTTATTACATGTACATAGATAATGCAGCTGTTATTTATACACAGAAGAAAACCTGTCTTTCTTTTTTCCTTTTTTTGCACATATTCATTAATGGCACCTTTTTTTTTTTTTTAATTTAAAAATATTTATTGTAATGAGCCTAGCAAATATAAATGGACAAAAATATGCTATATCTTTTTTTTTTTTTCCCCATATAAACTGCCATAGGCTGCCCAACTTAATTATGTTGTGACAAGTGTAGCTTAAAAAAAAAAAAAAAAAAAAAAAAAATATCAGCACAAGGGGCATTACCTTCAGTAGGATGTGTGCCTTTGTGTTGCTGTGTCCTCCTCCCTAGATGAGATCTTCATCCTCTGATGGACCCCCACATTTGTCGCCACAGTCTTCAGTGCACCAATCTAAGACTGCTGGACGGACGGGTGGATAATTGATAGGTCTACCCCCCCCCTACTCTTCATAGAAGGTGTAATACAGTTTCTATGAATGGAAGATCTGGGCGGAAAGAACGGGCATAGTTGGGCTCTCTTGATGACAGCCTGTGACACCCCCTTAGCTGGAAGACTTTCAGTGGAGGGGGGTGGGCAGGCTTCGGAGGAGGAAGATTTCATCTAATGGAGGACACAGCAGCCCAAGGGACACATCCTACTGAAGGTAGGTACCATCCCATGTGCTGAATTTTTTTTTTAAGCTACATCTGATTGTTGCTGAACCTTCTGGGAAATCCTTTCTAAGCTATTTCTATAGTTGCAATGATGAGAAATGATTTGTATTTATACTGACCACATGATGGAACCCCCCCCCCCCCCCCCCCAGTATCAGAAATGGTGACATTAGTCTTTGTCACTTTTTGTTAAGCAATATTTGATTTTTCAATAGACTCAGAACATGTAAGCTCAAACAGATCTCCGATGCCTGGGAATATCGTTGCTTAGAGTATTTATGGGTGGGTGCTGATTGGCTAGTTAAAGCTCTTGAGGTCTCCAGTGGGATGTTCTCCTGACATTTCTATGAAAAGTTATCACTGCCTGGAATTCAGCTTTAAAGCGGAAGTAAACCCATCGATTTAACAGTCTAAAAAAAAAAGGCATGCCGTGAATGCTAACTGCACATTGGCTGTGCTCTCAACCAAACAGTCAAACCATCCAATGGCTGGTGTCATAACGGATCACATGTGCAGCACTGTGGCAGTTGAAGATTAAACAGAAGCAAAGATGGCAGCTTCCTTGGCTGAAAACGATAGGGGGTTTACTTCCACTTTAAGGACTACAAAAGGGAGTCTAAAGAAAGCGGCTCCTGCGGGAAATGTCTGTGTGATGGTTACAATGGCAGAGCTGGAAAGAGGGCAATAAGAGAAGAGTGGAGGTAATATTTATTATAGGAGAGTCTGGTGAAAGGAAAAGGCTCTACTGGACAGAATACAAGAGGTATGCCTACTTGGCGTTGGAGTTCCTCTTTGAGTCTCTTATCCCTGAGGAGAGTTGGCATATGGGAGGAGGATTGCTTGCTTTGGGAATATGCCTTGTGGCTGCTGCAGATGCTCATCTGTTATTGTGAGCAGCGGCTGAGCTCCGCGCCGCAGGCTTAAATCAACCCATGAACGCTCTGCATTCTGGATTTGTAGGTTCTTCTTTATCCTAAGCTTTTTAGGCAGACTTCTCCATTTTTAGTTACTAGTTTTTGCCTATTTTTTTTTTTTTGTAATTCCTTTATTTTAATTAGGGATGAGCCGAACACCCCCCTGTTTGGTTTGCAGCAGAACATACCGAACAGGCAAAAAATTCGGCAGAACACACGAACACCATTAAAGTCTATGGGACACGAACATGAAAAATCAAGTGCTAATTTTTAAGGCTTGTATGCAAGTTATTGTCATAAAAAGTGCTTGGGTACCCGGGTCCTGCCCCAGGGGACGCGTATCAATGCAAATTTTTATTTTTTAAAAACTGCTGTTTTTTCTGGAGCAGTGCTTTTTTTTTTTTTTAAACATGAAACAATAAAAATGAAATATTCCTTTAAATATTGTGCCTGGGGGTGTCTATAGTATGCCTGTGAAGTGGCGCATTTTTCCCATGTTTATAACAATACCACAGCAAAATGACATTTCTAAAGCAAAAATTGTCATTTAAAACTGATCGTGGCTGGCAATATAGATAAAACGTTTTGAAAAAAAAAAAAAAAGCATGGGACCCCCCCCATCCCAGCCCATTACCAGGCTGGTAAGATAATTAAGGGGAACCCTGCGGCCAGTTTAAAAAAAAAAAAAAAAAGGCGTAGGAGTCCCCCCCCCCCCCCCCCCCAAATGACCCTTCAGGTACCAGACCCTTCACGGACGTTTTTTGCATTGATATATGTCCCCTGGGGCAGGACCCAGGTCCCCAAACACTTTTTTTATAACAACTTGCATATAAGCCTTTTTAAAATGAGCACTTTTGATTTTTCACGTTGGTGTCCCATAGACTTTAACGGTTTTCCGGCAGCTTTCGAATTTGCCGCGAACACCGCATATTGTTTGCTGTTCGGCAAACAGGCGAACACCCGATGTTCGCGTTGAACATCGGGCTCATCCCTAAATTTAACTAACAGTTGCATTATACGTTATATTGTATAGTTAAATAAATATAAGTTGTTAACCTAATCTTCTCCTTTTTTTTTTTTTTTTTTTTTTTTTTACTCTGCCAGCCCCTCTCTTGTATCCACCTATAAGACACAGTGTAAGTGTATGTGGTGAACGGAGCTTCTATATGCCTTTTTTTGCAGATCTCTTCAGGCCGGTCACGTGACTCCCGCTCTTCTATTACAATCCAGAGCTTCAGCGGTAGGAGCCAAGGTCTCCCGCTGATGTCAGCCGGGAGGTCACGCTGTAGCTCTTAGATGGGGCAGAGAGCAGCCGGGAGTCACGTGACCGCTCGGCTCCTCCCACTGTAGCTCTTAGATGGGGCAGAGAGCGGCCGGGAGTCGCGTAACCACGCTTAAGAGATCTGCAAAATGTTATTTAGAAGCCCCAAGAGAGGGGCTGGCATTAAGTGTTTTAATGCCTACTAATAGCGGCAAAAGGAGAGGGGAGGGGGCGGCTCTCACACACATACAGAGCTGACAGGAAGGGAGGAGGTAGAGAGAACACAGGAGACAGAGAGCAGGTTGCGGATAAATGACACCGTGTCGGGGCTCAGCAGCCATGGTACATCGTGGTCAGTTTACAGGGGGGGGGGCATGGCCAGGTAGGATCAGCCAGGTATTTCAGGTGTTGCGGGGGGGGGGGGGGGGCAAAAAAATATGCTTTAAAGGAACAGGATCCAATTTTTTTTTTTTTTTTTTTTTTTCTTAGGTTAACAAACGCTTTAAGTTATGGATAAGGCTAGATACAATGACATACATATGCGAAAAACAAATAATAAATATCTGCATTAGCTTCAAAGGCAACTCAACAGATTCAAAGCATACACAATGTGGCAAGTTTCATGACATACTAAATATTCTTGACTGGGAGGGTGTAATAGTAATTATCTCCAACTTTCCAAGTCTGTGTAAAAAGCCCCAACATAATAATGCAACCCTGTGGGATAAAGAATGAGAATCGGTAATCTTCTTCTTTTTTATTTTTTTTTTTTTTCTTCTCACGCTGACAGCGGGAGGAGAAAAAAAAAAGGCGACCACCGGATCCTGTTGAAGGGACATCGGTCCAAAGCAGGGAGAGGCGAAGCCACCTCATATGTGCCCTCGAGTGCCACCCAGTGGTGCCTCATCAGTGCCACCTAAAAGTGCTGCCTATCGGTGCCCATCAGTGCAGCCTCATCAGCGTACATCAATAAAGGAGAAAAATTACCTTTTGCAAAACTTATTAACAACATATAATACCACCAAAAGAAAGCTCTATTTGTGGGAAAAAAATGATAAAATTTCTTTTGGGTACAGTGTTGTATGACCGCGCAATTGTCATTCAAAGAGTGACAGCGCTAAAAGCTGAAAATTGGTCTGGGCAGGAGGGGGGTTTAGGTGCCCAGTATGCAAGTGGTTAAAATGGAAATGAAAGGCAAAACATTTTTGTATAGATATAAAGAAAATGTATAAATCCCTTTTTATTTATTTATTTATTTATTTTTTTTTTTTAATACGGTAAGTGATCACATTCCCTCTATTGTCAGCTGCATAAGAGCTGGGGGAGGAGAAGCAGAAGCACACGGAGCTTCCCAGTGAATTGCTGTGCAGCAGGGCGTGTCAGGAAAAGTCTAATCATTGGATGAGCGCGCACTGAGTTCCCAGCATAGCTAGAGAACTGACCGCAGTATTCTTTCCTGCTTAGTGTGGTCAGTTTTTAATAGGGAAGCAGAGGGACTTGCCAAAGAGCAGTGGCCAGGAGCACCTGCAGAGCACCCCAGTAGAAGAGGATTACTGAGCAGATAAGTTTATTATTTTAATAAAAAAATGTAAGTGTACGCGTAGAGCTAGAAGGTGTACTCTTTACCTTTTATCTCTTGCTTTGCCAGGTCCAGGCGCTCTGCTTTTTCTCTTCATAGGTCTTGGTTGTGGGAGGCACTCGTGCACGCATGCTCCCAAGCCGGCTCTGTGTGTCCATAAGATACACAGAACGGGACTCAGCCCAACCCCCCTCTCCTTGTCACTGTTGTCTGAGCCAATGAGGAGGCAGAGAGCCAGGACAGCAGCCACACTTGTGCACATGGCAGGATCGGGATCAGGCTCTGGGTACGTATTAGGGCGGGGTAAGGGGGTAGCTCCATACCGAAAACGTTCTACATTTCTGCATAGAGAACCTTGGTGAACAAACAGCATCATGAAGGCCAAGGAACAACCCAGACAGGTCAGGGATAAAGTTTGTAGAGAAGTTTAAAGCAGAGGTAGGTTATAAAAAATGATCCCAAGCTTTGAACATCTCGTGGAGCTCTGTTCTGCAGGTTATGAACGGCAATGTCCCTGCTTGACTGTAACGTGTGACATCATCGGAGGTTGTGAGTCACAAGTGTCTATACAGAAATGTAAATGTTAGGACAGGTAAACAGTTGGCGTGTTTGTTTTGTGTGTTTGTTTAGCTAATTGGCCGCCATTGTGTCTTTATATATGAAATTTATTAGGGAGATTTGTTGCTGGAGTGGTTTATAACAGAGTTGGTGAAGACCGGGATTGGCTTATTACACATCACTGCTAGTTTGTCCCCAAATTGTACAATCTCTCTTTATTTATGTTTTTTTGGCCAATGAAACAATAAAGTAAAAACTTCTCCAACTCAACTCCCATCTACTGCAGGGGTCTCCAAACTGTGGCCCTTTGCTAGCCTTTATCTGGCCCTTGGGGCAATATTCCTGCCAGTGACACCAACGATGGGGCACTGTTTCTTCCACTGAAACCAATGGTGGGATACTATTCCTCTTACTAATAGGGGCACTACTACTCCGCCTACTGAGTGACCACCAACCTTGAGGCCATATTTATTCTCACTGATGCTGGGCCCAGGACATTTTATGCCCCCCGCTGGCCACAATCTGGCCCTCTTAAAGTCTGAAGGACAATAAACTGGCCCTTGGTTTGAAAAGTTTGGGGACCCCTGATCTACTGGAAGGATCCTGGCACAGACACTTTGCATGTTCTTACCCACTTGTGTTCAGGGGATATTCGGAGTGGTCATACCAGTACACTCAAAGTGGGTGCTATGTGGGAAGGTCGCCTAATG
The DNA here is from genome assembly GCA_028564925.1 of Lithobates sylvaticus. Classification (NCBI taxonomy): domain Eukaryota; kingdom Metazoa; phylum Chordata; class Amphibia; order Anura; family Ranidae; genus Lithobates; species Lithobates sylvaticus. The sequence continues at coordinate 67,686,477 of CM053029.1, forward strand.
TAATCCCTCAATCAGTCTCATGGTGGCTATAAGACGCCATGCACCTATAGCAGTGGTGGCGTACCTTGGCACCCCCAGATGTTTTGGAGCTACATTTCCCATGATGCTCATACACTCTGCAATGTAGGTGAGCATCATGGGAAATGTAGTTCCAAAACATCTGGGGTGTCAAGGTTTGCCATCACTGGTCTATAGCATACCTGGGCACATGCATGTATCTTGCAATACCAGATGACCTGTGCAAATGTCACGCAAGTTTCTTACCAAACATGGCGGACGTAAATCTGGAGATGCTTGTACTTTGCCTTAAATCTGTGCAGACCTCCGATTTGGGTGGAGGCGGAGAAAGGCGCCAGAAGCCCAAGTCGTGAAGTATGTCAATTTAATGTGAATAAGGTGTGTGTGTGTGTGTGTGTGTGTGTGTGTGTGTGTGTGTGTGTGTGTATACATATTTTTATATTTGGCAAATTTTTAGGAAATGGTTACTGGCTACAGATTTGATATAGCAAAGGTAATGTTGAATAACATTATAGTTTATAGAACACTAATTAACTGTAGTTAGAGCCCTTTCACACTGAAAGAGCCCGGGCGTCAGTGGCAAAGCAGCGCTATTTTTAGTGCCGTCATTTTAGTGGCGCTATTCGGCCGCTAGCGGGGGTTAAAGCCGCCCCACTAGAGGCAGAATAGCGCCACTAAAATGACGGTGAAGCGGCACTAAAAATGGCGCTGCTTTGTCGCTGAAGGGTTAAAACTGCCAGCAAAATGCAGCTGCAGCGGCGGGTTTGCCGGAGGTACAGAGGCTCTGCCCATTGATTTCAGTGGGCAGGGGCGCAATAGGAGCGGTGTATTCACCGCTCCTGCAGCGCTGCAAAGAAGCTGCTTGCAGGACTTTTTGTGACGTCCTGCCAGCACAGCGCCCCCAGTGTGAAAGCACTCGGGCTTTCACATTGGGCTTGCAGATGAGGATTTTTACAGGCGCTATTTTTTAGCGCTAAAGCACCTGGAAAAACGCCTCCAGTGTGAAATGGGTCTTATGCCCTGTACACACGAGCGGATTTTCCGTCGTAAAAACCATCCAAGATTTTTCCGACGGAAAATCCGCTCGGGTGTACAGGGCATAAGCTCAAGCTTGGCTTGCATACACACGGTAACACAAAAGTTCTCTGAACTTTCGACCATCAGGAACGCGGTGACGTACAACACTACGATGAGCTGAGAAAATGAAGTTCAATGCTTCTGAGCATGCGTCGAATTGTTTCCGATCATGTGTACGCGGCATTATTGTATCTTCTTTAAAGTCCAACTCCAGGCACAATAAACTAACCCAGGCAAAGTCATTGGATATGGATTTGCCAAAAATGCCAATCCATCATTCTGGCTTCGTTCTGCACCTTGCAAATCCTGTTGGCATGCCAGGTTAGTGAAGGTCCCGTTGTGCCTTTTTGGCCTCCTTAGTTCTAGATTGGCTCATGTGCCCATTGTAAGGCGCTTTTGGCAGTGGACACGGGTCAGCATTGGGCAATCCTGACCGATCTACGGCTACACTGCCCTATACACAGCAAACTGCAATTTCTAATGTTTCTGCTTTCAACACATCAACTTCAGGGACAACATGTTCACTTGCTGCCTAATATATTCCAACCTACTTTCAGATCCCATTGTAATGGGATAATCCGTTATTCACTTTGCCTGTGAGAGGTCATAAAGTTGTGGCTGATCTGTGTGTATTGAGGAGCAAGAGGGGGCAGAAGCTTCTCGCTATATCCAAAAAAATAACAGAAAAATATTTTATGGGAAACATAACTTGCCAAGTTCTCTTCTGTTGTTGCTTGAACCTCCTATTCTTCACGATTTTATTTTTATTTATTTTATTTATATTTTAAATTTTTTTTTTTATTTTTTTTTTTTTTTACTTATTACAATTTTTTTTATTTATTTATTTTTTTAGAACAGCACTGACCCCAGCAGTCTGAGTACATTTCAGTTGTTTTATTGATTTGTGTGCCTGACTTGCAGGTTGTATTCCTTGACTCATCCGTCTTGTCTTGTTTTGTAGATGGTGTAGTTCTGGTGGATACAGATTATCTGAAAGATCGCAAAGGTAATTTTGTTTTGGAATTTTTTCTTTTCTGCTGAATGTTTTCCTCTGTCCCTTCCTCATCCGTTCTATTTTATCCACTCCGCTTCCTGTTCCGTGACCATATTTTCCTACATGTCATTGGTCCCCAGCAAAGGCTGTATGAAGAGCACCTGCAGGGAAGATTCTGAAGGAGATACCATGGCATCACCTAGACCAGGGGTATGCAATTAGCAGACCTCCCAGCTGTTGCAAAACTACAAGTCCCATCATGCCTCTGCCTCTGGGTGTCACGCTTGTGGCTGTCAGTCTTGCTGTGCCTCATGGGACTTGTAGTTCTGTAACAGCTGGAGGTCCCCTAATTGCATATCCCTGACCTAGGAGGTTAGGTTGTAGGAGGGTTATGGTTGATTCATTCATTTTCATAAGTAAGTTTTTTTTTTTTTTTTTTTTAAATGAATATGTTTGGTTTTGCTCCTCCATCACTAAGCTAAAAACGGCAATTTAAAGAGGTCATAAAGGCTCAAGGTTTTTAAGTGGATGTAAGCCCTCACATATACCCAGTGAAGTGAACCGCCTCAGATGATACACAGAGATGGAACAAATCTCCTTACATAAGTTTTACATGTATATCTGCTGTCTTCTGCTTTCTACATTCTTTAGAAAGTGCACATTGCGTTTGAAATTTTTCTTCCTTTTTCAGCAGTGGGAGGGGAGTCTGGGCATGCACTGTGTGTGAGCTGATTGGAGGAAACCCCCCCCCCCCCCCCCAGAGGAACAAAGTAACATGCAGAGCTGTACTGTGAATAGACAAGCTCTCTGCTTATCTGTCTCTAAAAGCTGCTTTTATCTCCTGTGTCAGAACTTGAATGAATGAATGATTTGTATAGCGCTGCAACTGCGAACTGAATCGCCTCGAAATTGTCAGTTATCATGCTGATGACAGAGGAACAGGCATGGCACTCAGGGCTTTGGAGAGAGATAAGTAAACACTACAGATACCGTGTTTCCCCGAAAATAAGCCAGAGTCTTATATTAATTTTGTCAGTAAAAGACACAGTAGGGCTTAATTTCGGGGTAGGTCTTACCAGGTCAAGGTAGGTCTTACCATGTAATGTGTGGTCTTCTCTTCCCCCTCTCTCTCCTTGCCTGACAGGAATCCCCAGTGTGAACCGAGTTAAAATGCTTGTAAAATCCTATAATGCACTCTATTACTGTAGTATATAATGTACAATGTGTGTGTTTCTGTAATATAATTGTGCCAAATACCTTCATTATAGCGCTGCTCTGCGATTCTGTGACCCCCCCTGGAGCGCTCTCTTCCCCACAATTATATTACAGAAACGCACACATTGTACATTATATTCTACTGTAATAGATTGGATTATAGGATTTTACAAGCATTTTAACCGCTTCAGCACCGCCCACCGTCATATGACGCCCACAAGGTGGATCTACCATCCTGGGTGGGCGTCATATGACGTCCTCGGATTCCCGCCGCCTGGGGGGCGCGCGCGCGGCATCGCTCGGGACCCGTGCGAGTGCCCGGCGGCCGCGATGTCCGCCGGGCCCCCGCGATTGCCCGTTAAAACAACGGGACCGGGCGGACCGTGGAGCTGTGTGTGTAAACACACAGCTCCACGTCCTGTCAGCGGGGAGGAGACCGATCATGTGGTCCCAGTACGGAGGAACACATGATCGGTCTCCTCCCCTTAAGTCCCCTCCCCCTACAGTTAGAATCACGTCGCTTAGGGAACACATTAACCCCTCCAGCGCCCTCTAGTGTTAACCCCTTCCCTGCCAGTCACATTTACACAGTAATCATTGCAATTTTATAGCAACGATCGCTGTGTAAATGTGAATGGTTCCAAAAATGTGTCCGAAGTGTTGCAGTCACGAAAAAAAAATCGCAGATCCCCGCCATTACTAGTAAAAAAAAAAAAAAAAAAAAAAAATTCAATAAATCTATCCCCTATTTTGTAGACGCTATAACTTTTGCGCAAACCGATCAATATACGCTTATTGCGATTTTTTTTTTTTTTTTTTTTTTTTTTTTTTTACCAAAAATATGTAGAAGAATACGTATCGGCCTAAACTGAGGAAAAAAAATCGTTTTTTTTTTTAAAAAAATGGGATATTTATTATAGCAAAAAGTAAAAAATATTGTGTTTTTTTTTTCAAAATTGTCGCTCTTCTTTTGTTTATAGCGCAAAAAATAAAAACCGCAGGGCGATCAAATACCACCAAAAGAAAGCTCTATTTGTGGGGAAAAAAAGGACGTCAATTTTGTTTGGGTGTAACGTCGCACGACCGCGCAATTGTTAGTTAAAGCGACGCAGTGCCGAATCGCAAAAAGTGCTCTGGTAAGGAAGGTGTTTAAAAGCCCTGTATTGAAGTGGTTAAACTAGGGCTTATTTTCGGGGTAGGGCTTATATTGCAGCCTTCCTGGAAAATAACGCTAGGTCTTAGTTTCGGGGAAACAAGGTATATGTCCACAGGTCAGATTTCATGAACGGGGATTACATCCACCTGAATTCATTAAGGTACCCAAAAAGAAGAGGATCGGGGCTACTCTGTGCAAAGCCATTGGCTAGAGCAGGTAGGTATAACTGTTTTTGTGTGTGTGTGTGTGTGTATATATGTGTGTATGTGTGTGTGTATATATATATATATATATGTGTGTGTGTGTGTGTGTGTGTGTGTATGTGTGTATATATATATATATATATATATATATATATATATATATATATATATATATATACACTAATATATAAATGTGTGTGTGTATATATACACTGCTCAAAAAAACCACCAAGTCCCGTTTCACACTAAGGCGCTTTTTAGGCATTTTAGCGCTAAAAATAGCGTCTGAAAATCGCTTTCACACTGGGACGGTGCTGGGGCCACTCCCAAATGCCCTGTCCATTGAAATGAATGGGCGATTTTTACACTTTCTTCGGCCGCTAGATGAGGAAAAAAAAGCACCCAGCTAGCGCCCGAAAAGCGTCACCAAAACTACAGTAAAGAGCCGCTAAAACTAGTGGCGCTTTAGCGCTAACGGACCCCCACCCCAGTGTGTAAGAAGTACCCTTTTGAAAACGCATCAGATCTCAATGGAGAATAATCTAATGCAAAAGCACAGGATACTTTCTCATATAAGCTCATGGTACAGCAGGCACATATCAGGAATATGAAATGTTGGGGTAACAAACGCTTTAATGCTAAAGCACCCCCCCCCCCCCTTACATTCACCCTTACCCCCTAAAGAAAAGCCTTCCCTGTGCTTTTGTATGCAGCATTCAGACTTGAGGCTGCATGTCCAATTGTTTCCACATCAGGAACATTATCATAACAGCTTTTGGTAGATGATTGACAACCTAACCTTCCTATAGCGGCCATGGTAGCTTAAACAGAGTTGGCCTAATTGTATGGGTGGTGAAACATCTAGATCAGGGATCTCAAACTGGCGGCACTCCAGCTGTTGCATAACTACAAGTCCCATGAGGCTTTGCAAGGCTGACAGTCACAAGCATGACTCCCACAGGCAGAGGCATGATGGGGCTTGCAGTTTTCCAACAGCTGGAGGGCCGCCAGTTTGAGACCCCTGATCTAGATTCTGAGTTTTTTTGAGATGGGAGGCAGTGATTTTCTTTTAAAATCTACTTTAGCATTGTCCTCTAATCTACCTGCCTTTTTTGGATATTGTTTGCTTCAGAACCACAGGTGCACTTTAAAGAGCACCGTTCTCCACTGACCATGCCTGGTTGATCTCTTCCCCCTCCACCACTCCTAAGCTCTCCCTGTCTCACTCGTTCTCTCCCCCCCTCAGTCTTCGTCACCTTGACCTGTGCTTTCCGTTATGGCCGTGAGGACCTGGACGTCTTGGGCCTATCGTTCCGGAAGGACCTCTTCATCTCGACTTTTCAGGCCTTTCCCCCTCTCCCGGAGGAGAAGAAGCCTCTCACCCGACTGCAGGAGCGCCTCGTCAAGAAACTTGGGGAGCAAGCACATCCCTTCTATTTCAACGTTAGTTTATAAACCCCCCTTCTCTATACAACTGCCACTTCCTGTAGTCACCTCCTGGTGTGCTTTTTTCTTAAAATACACCTTCTTTTCCCCCCTTCTTATCCAGCTCACATCTTCCACTCCCCTCCTTATCCAGCTCACATCTTCCACTCCCCTCCTTTATCCAGCTCACATCTTCCACTCCCCTCCTTTATCCAGCTCACATCTTCCACTCCCCTCCTTTATCCAGCTCACATCTTCCACTCCCCTCCTTATCCAGCTCACATCTTCCACTCCCCCCCCTTATCCGGCTCACATCTTCCACTCCCCTCCTTATCCAGCTCACATCTTCCACTCCCCTCCTTATCCAGCTCACATCTTCCAATCCCCTTCTTATCCAGCTCACATCTTCCACTCCCCTCCTTATCCAGCTCACATCTTCCACTCCCCCCCCTTATCCAGCTCACATCTTCCACTCCCCTCCTTATCCAGCTCACATCTTCCACTCCCCTCCTTATCCAGCTCACATCTTCCACTCTCCTTCTTATCCAGCTCGCATCTTCCACTCCCCTCCTTATCCAGCTCACATCTTCCACTCCCCTTCTTATCCAGCTCACATCTTCCACTCCCCTCCTTATCCAGCTCACATCTTCCACTCCCCTCCTTTATCCAGCTCACATCTTCCACTCCCCTCCTTTATCCAGCTCACATCTTCCACTCCCCTCCTTATCCAGCTCACATCTTCCACTCCCCTCCTTATCCAGCTCGCATCTTCCACTCCCCTCTTTTATCCAGCTCGCATCTTCCACTCCCCTCCTTTTATCCAGCTCACATCTTCCACTCCCCTCCTTATCCAGCTCGCATCTTCCACTCCCCTCTTTTATCCAGCTCGCATCTTCCACTCCCCTCCTTTATCCAGCTCACATCTTCCACTCCCCTCCTTTATCCGGCTCACATCTTCCACTCCCCTCCTTTATCCGGCTCACATCTTCCACTCCCCTCCTTTATCCGGCTCACATCTTCCACTCCCCTCCTTTATCCGGCTCACATTTTCCACTCCCCTCCTTATCCAGCTCACATCTTCCACTCCCCTCTTTTATCCAGCTCGCATCTGTTTATCCCCCTCTTTCCCAATTTCTTCTTTTTTTTATTTTATTCACATATCAACTGGCTGTTTCTGCTTCCTTCAATTAGATTCCACAGAATTTGCCATGTTCGGTGACACTTCAGCCAGGACCCGAGGACACTGGGAAGGTGAGTGATACTGCTGAGGTCCCGGTGTTTGGGCTTGCTGGAACTCCAGCCAAAAGGTGTAAATGGGCAACTGAATTATTCCCTACGGGGACCCAACCTTCCTCGTGGCAGGCTCTTTTGATTTATGTTCCTGTTGTGGAGATTTCCCCTCGCTTCCTTCCTGGTAAAAGGAGTCACAGCTGTTAATTTGGTTAGAGAGATGAAGTGGGGCAAGTCTTGCAATTTTGGTTTTGGCACTGGTTTTTCCTTCCACCTTTCTGAAAGAAGCCTCTTCTCTGCACCATCTTAAAACCTATTTTCAAGAGCTGCTTATAACAGAACTTGGGCTTGAAACCCAACTCCAAGAAATGTGAAAGTTCTTTTTGTTTTGGGACTGAGCCCTCACTGCAAGAGCTAAAGCATAAGTTCAGCGTTTAAAAGTTCAGGCGCAAGGTCCACTAATATCCCTGCTTTAGAAATGAAATAACAGTACTTGGATGCCAGCCACAGTGGCCAGTTCAGAAGAAAATAATATTATAGTGCTTGGAGTTGGGTAGTCTGTGGGGTGCATGTGAAGCACTTCAGGCGGCTGTCCTCAGAGTATAGCCAGCTCTGAGTACAAGAAGGAAGAGGAAAGGGAAGCGCCACTAAGTGCCATATCACAAGGGGGAATTTAATGTAAAGATAGAAACACTTACCAGATTAAAATGAATTATCGCCTTGGATCCTCTGTCCTGTGGATACCGTTGGGATCTGGTCCATGATGAGTAGATGTCATGGGGATGGACCCTACGATGCAAGCTGAGTGGTTGAAGTAGGAGGGGAGAGTTTTTCTCCCAATCAGTCCTTCGGCATAGCGCCGTCTGGGGAGATGTTTCATCCAGTTGCAGACTTCATAGGCGTCCTGTGGTCACCAGAAAATGAAACCAGCGTGGAACGCGGGCGCAAATTATGTCACCAGATGGACAGGAACATGCAGGAACCGACTGAGAAACAATAGAGGCAAGACGAGAACTCTCCCCTCCTACTTCAACCACTGAGCTTGCCATTGACGTGCATCATAGGGTCCATCCCCATAACATCTACTCACTACATTTCACGTGGAAGGCGATAATTAATTTTAATCCTGTAAGTGTTTTCATCTTTACATTAAATTCCTCCCTGTGATACTGCACTTAGTGGCGCGCTTCCCTTTCCTCTTCCTTCTAAAATGGGGATATGCAATTAGTGGACCTCCAGCTGTTGCAAAACTATTCATCTACCCAAGTCCCATCATGCCTCTGCCTCTGGGTGTCATGCTTGTGGTTGTCAGAGTCTTGGTATGCCTCATGGGACTTGTAGTTCTGCAACAGCTGGAGATCCGCTAATTGCATATTTCTGTCTAAAGCATAAGTTCACCTTTTGAAAAAAATAAATAATAAAAAACAATTCATGTTATTTTTTGCAGGTGGAAAAAAGTGCATTTATTATTATTTGGTTTTATTAGGAGCCTGCAAAGCATTGCACCTGTAATCGTCAGCTTGCGGGCGGGTGCAATGCAGGGCTCTGGCAGCTTGCGGGCGGGTGCAATGCAGGGCTCTGGCAGCTTGCGGGCGGGTACAATGCAGGGCTCTGGCAGCTTGCGGGTGCAATGCAGGGCTCTGGCAGCTTGCGGGTGCAATGCAGGGCTCTGGCAGCTTGCGGGTGCAATGCAGGGCTCTTGCAGCTTGCGGGTGCAATGCAGGGCTCTTGCAGCTTGCGGGTGCAATGCAGGGCTCTGGCAGCTTGCGGGTGCAATGCAGGGCTCTGGCAGCTTGCGGGTGCAATGCAGGGCTCTGGCAGCTTGCGGGTGCAATGCAGGGCTCTTGCAGACGGTCTGTGTAAGCTGTCTGCTCTTACCTCATACAGACAGGCAGTTACACACTGACAGGAATACTCCATGAACTACCTAGAGCGCTCAACAGCACCATGGTAGTTCATGAAGAAATAAAAAAAAATAAAAAAAAAATTTTTTTTATAATTTTCCTTCCACTTTTCAATAAGGCCCCTTTCACATGGACGGAGCGTTCAGATCCGCCTGTCAGTTTTGACGGCGGATCTGAACGGGCGCTCCATGTTAGTCTATGGAGCGTCGGATGTCCACGGAGATATCTCCGCGGACATCCGACCCGGTCCGATCCGCCTAAAGCAGACGTATGGCTCTACGTCCAGATCCGTCGCTGGCGGATCGGGTGAGATCTGATGAAAACGGACACACTGTGCGTTTTCATCCGATCTCTCCATAGAGACCAGCGGCGCTCGCAAGCCCCTCCCCGCTCAGTGAGCAGAGAGGGACTTGTCATCCGCCGGTTCAGCGGAGATCAACGGAGAGATCTCCCGCAGAGCCGGCAGACAGAGGCGGACTCCGTGGAAGCGGAGTCCGCCTCGTGTGAAAGGGGCCTTATGTGCCACTTTGTTGGTCTATCACAGGGATATGCAATTAGCGGACCTCCAGCTGTTGCAAAACTACAAGTCCCATCATGCCTCTGCCTCTGGGTGTCATGCTTGTGGCTGTCAGTGTCTTGCTATGCCTCATGGGACTTGTAGTTCTGCAACAGCTGGAGGTCCGCTAATTGCATATCCCTGGTCTATCACATAAAATCCCAATAAATTACATTTACGTTTTTTGGTTGTAACATGACAAAATGTTCAAGGCATTGTCTCTGGGCAGTCGTTGTGCTGGAGGAAGAGAAAGTCCTGACGTGGTGCATTTAGAGAATAGAAGGTGGTTGTTCTGCTAACGTTCTCCCCCTGCCATTAAGATTTATAAACTGGTTTCATTTGAGTGTGGTCACGTAACTGGTTCACTTTCTCTTCTCTTTTCAAATCGAATTGATTTCCCAGACTGTAGTATTTTTTTTTTTTTTCTTTAGGAATGCTGTAGGTTCTCCTTTCTCTGTGTGACCTTTTACCAGATTTTGCTGGCTTTGGTTATGGGTGCTATTTCAGTTCAACATTCCTGCTGTAGGAAATGCCACGGGCGTTTAAAAATAGATCCAACCCTCGTTCACCTTTCAGGAAGTTCTTGTTTCAGTATGAACAGCACAGAATTACAGAAGAGACAGGTGTTAAATGCTTATACCTTTCTTTGGCATTTCTACTCTGGCACTGGCCCAGACATTCGGGCAGATGTGGCCCTTACCTGATCACTGATTCTCCCTTGTCTGTCACCATTGGCTGCATAATGAGGTATATAGGGGAAAGAAAAATGATTACAGGAAGGTACTTTTTTTTTTTTTTTAAAGTGGCATTCAATTCTAAAAATTAAAATTGATAGGGAGTTTCTTGTTAAAAAATAAAATAAAAAAATTGATAGGGAGTTGTTTTTTTTTGCCAAAAGACATGCAATATTGACACGAATGAGGATATGGGATTTTATAGGTACATTTAAAGACAATCAAATTATTTGTTCTGATAAACAGATTGCATTTTTAAGTACTTTTTTTTTATTGAAAAAATAGAAAAATGAATAAAAATAAATGAAAAATGCATATATCTACAGTCCTAGGTACATACACCTGTTCATATAACAGACAGAGACAATGCGACATTCATTTATATGTGATCAAATGTTCAACAAGCTTCTACATGTTTCGCCTGAAAGGCTTCATCAGGAAAGTTGGCATGATCGAACATAAAACATCAAAAATAGACTTTTTCAGTACAGTATACTGGACTTCTCAAAAAGAGTCCGAGAGCAAGTATCATCGGGGACTCCCGATGTCCCGACATGCAAAGTCATGTAATGTAACGCAAGATTTGCATCATCAGTGGCTGAATTGGACTGCTGCAGGAACTGTAGGAATCGGCAACAGAGATGGCGGGGGGATGCAGCAATGCCGGTTGCAGGAACTGGTCCACGTAGGATGATCTAGGTGTGTGCCATAATCAGCAAACTTGCAGATTATGGCACACAAAAAAGCTTACCCACACCTGTATCCTAAGCTTTTTACACTTTCCATATGGGTGATTATGATAGATTTTGTATTTTAGTATAGGACTGCTTTAAGATCTGGGAAGCCATGGTTTGTCTGGAATTCTCAGGAGACAGAATAGTGACAAAAAAAAAATCTAAATACAAGTGCATCTCTCTACCATTCTCAAAAATAGTATAATATGTGCAAAAATTATGATCTTGAACCACTCTCTAGTTTTAAAATAGGTGTGTTCAATGCTATAAATGGTTCTTTTTTTTATTTTTTTATTTGACTTTTTTGCTTTTTTTTAGTCAGTTGCCATAACTTTTTGTATGTATTCTGTACATATACAGTTGTGCTCACAAGTTTACATAGTCTGGCAGAATTTTTATGATTTCTTGGCTATTTTTCAGAGAATATGAATGATAACACAAAAACTTTTCTTTCACTCATGGTTAGTATTTGGCTGAAGCCATTTATTATCAATCAACTGTGTTTACACTTTTTTTTATTTTTTTTTAAAATCATAACTACCCAAATGACCCTGGTCAAAAGTTTACATACCCTGGTGATTTTGGCCTGATAACATGCACACAAGTTAACACAAAGGGGTTTGAATGGCTATTAAAGGTAACCATCCTCACCTGTGATCTGTTTGCTTGTAATTAGTGTGTGTGTATAAAAGGTCAATGAGTTTCTGGACTCCTGACAGACCCTTGCATCTTTCATCCAGTGCTGCACTGACATTTCTGGATTCTGAGTCATGGGGAAAGCAAAAGAATTGTCAAATGATATGCAGGAAAAGGTAGTTTAACTGTATAAAACAGAAAAGGAATATAAAAAGATATCCAAGGAATTTAGAATGCCAATCAGCAGTGTTCAAACTCTAATCAAGAAGTGGAAAATGTGGGGTTCTGTGGAAACCAAACCACGGTCAGGTAGACCAACTAAAATTTCAGCCACAACTGCCAGAAAAGTTGTTCGGGATGCAAAGAAAAACCCACAAATAACTTCAGGTGAAATACAGGACTCTCTGAAAACACGTGGTGTGGCTGTTTCAAGATGCACAATAAGGAGGCACTTGAAGAAAGATGGACTGCATGGTTGTGGCATTTGCGTAGTAATGGCTTTCTTCTGGCCAAAGTATCCCACTTACAATACACCAAACAGCACAGAGACAAGCCTCAAACCTTCTGGCTCAAAGTCATTTGGAGTGATGAGACCAAAATTGAGCTGTTTGGCCACAACCATAAATGCTACATTTGGAGAGGAGTCAACAAGGTATATGATGAAAGCTACACCATTCCTACTGTGAAACACGGAGGTGGATCGTTGATGTTTTGGGGATGTGTGAGGTACAAAGGCACAGGAAATGTGGTCAAAATTGATGGCAAGATGAATGCAGTGATAAAAAATATATGAAATATATAATGCTAAAAAAATGACATGCAGGTAATGATACACTGGTAACAATTAATAAAATTAATCAAACAGTCCCCAGTGAAAAAAAGGTGCTCGTGCTAGTGAAACAATATCCAGTGTTGCGACTTGAATAATAGATGGATGATTCCCGTGCTTCTTAAGTGCTTTAAATAGGTTGCCCCCCTAATAGTGCACTCACCCCTGGGAGTGGACCAACTATCGCTAGTTAGGCCAAATGCGCGCGTGGGGTGACCCCTATGGATATTCTCTGGACCGATGATTGGCAGCGGTGAATGTTCCTCATATAAATAGATATAATGGAAAAAGTCTCATTGCGCAGTACCGTTGATAAAGAGCGTTTTATTCCAAAAAATATAAAGGTATTCAACTCGCATGTATGAGTGCCTAATGTCTTGGCACCCAGAGTTAACAGCTGGTATAAGGAAATCCGCCTGGTTGGTTCATACAGCTGCTGGCTCAGTGAAGGCTTGATTTCTGGGTTGAATGTGTGGGCGGAAGTGTGTCACGATAAAGTGACTCAACCTCTATGCATTTCGGCCTATCAGATTGGCCGCCCTCAGGAAGTTTGGGAACTTCCTGAGGACGGCCAATCTGATAGGCCGAAATGATTGCTAATAAATGGTTTCAGCCAAACGCTAACCATGAGTGAAAAAAGTTTTTGTGTTTATTCATATTCCCAGCCAAACTGCCAAGAAATCATAAATTCTGGCAGGGTACGTAAACTTATGAGCACAACTGTATAGTATGTGTGTGTGTATATGTGTATGTATGCATGTATATGTATATATATGTATATATGTGTGTGTGTGTGTGTGTGTATATGTATGTGTGTGTGTATATATATATATATATATTTATATATTACGCAGTGCTGTGAAATCCTTCCTGATTTATTTTTATTTAAATTTTTGCATATTTGTCACACTCGGATCATTAAAGTAATTGTAAAACCAGAAGGTTTTTTTTTTAGTTGGAGTGGCACCCACAGGCAGATGAGTGATGGGGCTTGTAGTTCCGCAACAGCTGGAGGACTGCCTGTTTGACACCCCTGCTTTACAACCACTTTAATATATATATGTTGGTAGAGTAAGTCTACAACTATATTAACACTTTTTTTTTTTTTTCATTTGCAGGTAAATAATGTATTTCAAGCAGAAGCAACATGACGTCATTGAGTTCTGGATGGAGTGGTGCAGGCTGTTCGACATCCATAGAAGGCTACAGAATGTTTTACAGAGATACCATTGACGAGGGCAATATCTTGTCATTGGTGACTCTTGTAAATTATTATTATTATACACGATTTATATAGCGCCAACAGTTTACGCAGCGCTTGTAAATGGTGTCACCTTCGTAAACATTACGTTGCCTTCTGTGGATGTTGGACAGCCTGCACCCTGTTTTTGTCAGGAACTGACACGAAGGATGTCATGTTGCTTCTGCTTGAAATCCATTATTTACCTGCAATGAAAGAGAAGTCACTATAGAGGAAGAGTTTGTGTGTGTGTGTGTGTGTGTGTGTGTGTGTGTGTGTGAGATAAAATCTATATTATGTGTGTGTGTGTGTAATATATGTGCCAGCGCACACTAAGTTATTTTTTTTTATTTTTCTTTAATTTTTGATTTTATTTTTGATTTTCAGAATATGGCATTCAGGACGGGGGCCTGCAAAGTGTTACCATGAAAGCTCTTGTTGGCATTCGCACAGGAAACCCCTTGGGTTTTGGGGTTACAAGAGTTGCATCCCCCATAACCCTGGTCCTTTTTTCTTTCAAATGCTGACAAGTGCTTTAATCATAACACTCTCTGTCCTGCTTCTTCCTCTTGACCAATTAATGTGATAGGGAGCCTTAGCAGCAAAAAGGAAGTGAGGGTGGTTGCCAGGCCATGAAGGTTTTGGATGGCCTTACAGTACAAAGTCTGCATTTGAGATCCGTATAACATGCATACAATAATTAAGAGTGGGAAGGGCTACTGTCAATTTTCTTTAAACTAAACCCTGATGCAATTCTCACGCTGTAACATTCTGTCCTCAGGCCTGCGGCGTTGACTATGAAATACGTGCCTTTTGCGCCAAGTCCATGGAGGAGAAGATGCACAAAAGGTATGGCTATGCAGACGTTGTTATATTCTGGTTATGGCTTGTTTTTACACAGAGGAATTGCTTAACTTAATGTGTAGACCTACAAGTCATACAGTGTAATACTCTGTAATGATCAAAATGGAATCGGCCTAACTCGGCAGTAGCTGCCAGTCATACATGTTGTACCATACAAGGGGGGCAAAGTGGTGCCATACCTGCTACCATCTTTTTTCTCATTTAGCCCGTAGGTCATGAAGACAGCTAAATTACAAACCTAAAAATCAGCACAAGGGACATGACTTGAATTCTAGCATTGCCTGTTCCTTGTGTGGACTGGATTCTTTTTGTTTTTTAGGATAATTATTTTTTCTTTTTTTTCTTTCCATCCTGCCCCTGCTGCCATAATCTTCCTGTGCGGTGGGGTAAGTTAGTACAACTGATGGCTGTCAGGAGCTCTCATCAGGAGAGCTTGATTATGCCCGCCATTTCCTGCCAAACCCACCATTCATAGAAGCCATACTAAACCTTCTATGACTGATACACGATCTCTGAATAGGGGACTGGTGGGTGATGGCTCCTGTGTCATTCATAGAAGCTGTAATGTGATGTATATGTATGGCGGATCTTGTACGTTTTATGTCCCTTGTGCTCTATTTCTTTATGTTGAAGAAAAAAAAAAAAGAATAAAAACCAGACTAAGCTCAACCTCAATATGAAAAATGTGCAATGTATCCCTAGATAAATGTGTATTGTATGAGCGGACCTGGCAAATTGATTGATACTTGTAAGAATAAAGAAAAATTACTGAAACCCTAATAATCTAGAAAATGCAAAACCTGCTATCCAGCTAATAAAATAAAATCCTAATTGTCCAGTTGGCAAAAAAACAACCGTGCCGCAAAAAAATTGTATAAGCGTCCCTCCCCCAAAAAAATGTGATGTCATTACCAAGGGTTCATGGGTGTGTGTACTCCAGTGGGGGGCACAGTCTACATAAACCGGATCAAAAACCTAAAAACTTCTCCTCCCATATTATATTTAACTTGATGTTCTTCATGATTCCTAAAAGGATCTCTTAGTAGAATATATTCCAGGGCTAGTATATAGTTAAATAATATTCTAAATCCATTAAAGGATCGTCTCATGGACTGTAAGGTGGACCAATCAACATGCAAACAATGTTATGTCAGGGAGAGGTGCCCCTATCTTCACATATAGCTTATAGCATCGCATCTTCTACCCTCCCTGGCAACTAGGTAGACACAAGAGAACGTCTCCAATTTTGTGGTATGTAATTCATCATTGCCCAGTGTGGGAGCCGTCAGTTTAGATGAAAGAAGAGTTTCCAAGCCATATAACGCTCAAGTAGAGAAAATGTACTTGGCCATCCATGTGGCTCTTGAGAGGTCCAAGCTGTACTTGGAGCAAGTGGAGGTTTATGAGTTCATGTCCAGAGAAGTCAAAGTCCCTTAAATAAATGGAGGAGTTTTCCCAGAAGCTGGCAGCATGGGAGCAAGGCTGGAAGCCCGACTGGTTTCGCCAGTCACGCCGGCTGCTTCAGAGGCCATTGTCACCCCCTTCCTTTTTTTTTTTTTTTTTTTTATTCATTTATTTTTGTTTATTTTTTACCTTCGTGATCTAGACCTAATTTGGGCTTTAAAAAAGTATCCTTTTACTCTGACCTTCACCATTGACTCCCAATGTACTTCACGGAAATGGCCAGAACTCAGGAATCAAACACAGTCCATTATTCCCATCCCTAAGCACACGTGATACTTAAAACTGTTGGCTCACTTGCCGGTATTGGGACTATTTAGGAATATCTTTTCTAGTGTATGGCAAGGGATGCATTTGTTATTTAAAACCTGTTTACCTGGTTGTGTTTCTATCTCGGTAAGATCGGAAAACCATGTAGAGATGATGATGATGGGTAATTTCTCCTGGTGGTGTCATCTCGGACGCAAGAAGGGCGGAGAAAATCGTTTTATAAACTGTTATGTTTGTAAAGGTGACTTGTTTCCGAGTGGGTTGGTAAAATTAGAGGTTGGTGTTATTTCCATTGCCTGTTCTTGCCTGTGGCTTTGCTCGCATCTATTTGAGATGGTCGGAGCATCAGCTGACTGTGTGCTCAACATGGACCGTTGCGTTGTCCGTGGGGACCGGCGCAGGTGTCTTTCCCAATACGTGCGTTCCTCCGAGAGATCACACCTTTTAGGTCAGGCTGCACCTGCTTTGTACACAAAGTTGCCTGGTGACTAAATGTAGCAGATTAGATTAGGATGCTTGAAATAGCCTCATTGGAGCTAAAATTGCACCTCTGACAGTCACATGGTACAGGTTTTCATGATACTGGCTGCTCTGAAATCAAACGCTATGTAGTAGATCGATGTGCTGGTAACTAATTGTCCAGTCTAACAAAAAATACATATTTTTGTCTTAAACAGGTAGCCAGCCATATACATTACCTGGAAACCAGTGAAGGTGTCATGTAGTAAACCATTTACCGTATATACTTGAGTATAAGCCGACCCGAATATAAGCCGAGGCACCTAATTTTACCACAAAAAACTGGGAAAACGTATTGACTCCAGTATAAACCTAGGGTGAGAAATGCGCAGCTACTGCAAGTGGAAAAGAGGGTCAACAATGCCCATTTGTAGCCTTACTGTGCCCATTTGCAGCCATAGGTCCCATGAACTCCAAACTTGGTAGTTAAGGGTTCCTAGATGCCCCCTAGCTGCAGCCAATTTGGGGTCTCTGGACCCAAAGGGTCCCGAAATGACATTGCTGCAGATGGACATAGTTGACCGACTTTGGGGCCCTGTATCTCAGGGCCCCATGGTGCTAGGAACTCCAAATTTTGGATATGTTGTAGTGTTGGTTCCACTAGGTTTGCACACCAGATTTCCTAGCACTAAGTGGCCCCGAGATATGGGGCCACAAAGTCGGGTCGGAAATTTTTTTTTTCTGCAGAAAAGTAAGCCGAGGGGGGCACTTTCAGCACAAAATAATGTGCTGAAAAACTCTGCTTATACTCGAGTATATACGGTAAGATTTAAAAGCAGGCAATGCACATTACCTGCAACACCTTCGTTCTTAATTGGAACTTCTCATGAGATGTATGGCGCCTGCCATTGCCTTTACTGAAAGTTGGCTGGTTGTTTCTTTGTGAAGCCATACAAGCCACAAGTATTTTTAGATGGAGGTCAGGATTGGTGGCACAGTCTTGTGCCAGGTTTTCTTTAAAGCAGAACTAAACCCAACCCATTAACAGTTTCAGAAAAACGTTACATTCCCGGCATGCCAGGATTGCTAACTGTCACATTGGTTGTGCTCTCAACCAAACTGTCAAACCATCAAATGGCTGGTGTCATAGCTGATCACATGTGCAGCACCATGGCAGTTGCAGAGTAAACAGAGGCCAAGGTGGCAGCTTTCTTGCCTGAAAATAATAGTAGGGTTTACTTTCCCAGGGGTCCTGAAATCCTAAATTCATATCGGTCATTTTCAGGGCTTTTGTAACCTACAGGCAGATGGTGGCTGGTCATGCATGCCTGGATCAGCTGCTGAAAGTCCGACCTTTCTGTTATTGAACATTTCATAAGGATTGATTTACTAAAACTGGAGAGTGCAAAATCTGGTGCAGCTGTGCGTGGAAGCCAAACGGCTTCTAACTTCAGCTTGTTCAATTAAGCTTTGACAAAAAAAAAAAAAAAAAACTGGAAGCTTATTGGTTTCTATGCAGAAGTGTACCAGATTTTGCACTTCCAGTTTTAGTAAATCAACCCTATAGTTAAAGCAGTAGTTAACATCACTTGGTGACTTGTACCTGCAGATAAGCTTATAATACAGCTTTACCTGTGCGTACAAAATGAATATCTCCTAAACATGCACCATTTAAGAGAGATTCTCAATTTCTGCAGTTGGTGACTTGACAGTCACATGTGCAATGCGCCCTGAAGATGGCGAGTATGCCGTCCCTCCACAGCACTGTGACTCCTGTGCATGGGAGTGACATTATGGCTCCACCATTCAAAGATGGAAGCCCTGTCAACGCGCCGCTGGAGGGTTTTTATTTCAAGATAAGTTTTGTGCTAGTATACGATGCACATTATGACATTTAGATTGCAGGGGACCGGATTTTTTTTCTTTTACAGTTTACTACCACTTTAAAGTGATACTAAAAGTCTTTTTTTTTTTTTTTCTTTTATACTTGCCTGCTCTTGCTATGGAGGCACCCGAGCCGCAGCTCCCCATGTCCATTCAGACATAGAGCCAGGCTTTGGCCTCACTCTTTATTTTTTTATTTCTTTGTTGCTTTCTTTGTTTTTTATTTCTTTGTTGCTTTCTTTGTTCTTTCTTTCTTTCTTTTTTCTTTTTTTGTTTTTTCTTTCTTTCTTCTCTGTTTCTTTCTCTTTTTGTGTTTTTTGTTTTTTCTTTCTTTCTCTTTCTTTCTATGCATCAAGGGTGTACAGCAGCCACCCTAATACTTACCTGAGCCCAATCTCGATCCAGGAGTGCCTTGGCCGTTCGGGACTATCCCTCCCGATTGGCTAAGACACAGTAGCGCCGCATTTGGCTCCCGTTGCAATCAAAGCCAGTTAGCCACTAGGAAAACCCAGTAATGCTATAGTCTGGTGTCTCTCTCTCTCTCTCTCTCTCTCTCTCTCTCTCTCTCTCTCTCTCTCTCTCTCTCTCTCTCTCTCTCACTCTCTCACTCTCTCTCTCTCTCTCTCTCTCTCTCTCTCTCATCTCTCTCTCTCTCTCTCTCTCTCTCTCTCTCCAGAATCGTAGTATATATAAAATAATCTGCAGTTGTTGGAGCGAAGCTTCAGAATGGCAAAGATGTTTTTATTACAAATTATTTGAGCAGACTGCAGTTCCTCTTTTTAAATGTGAACGTCTCTTTAAAAGGCTTTTGGGTGCCTTTCTCTTCATGTTCACTTTGCAAATTCTGTGCAGATTTGCTCCTAAGATAATCTGCTCAACTGTGTACTGGTATCCTATCTTATCCTATCTATCTTGTCTTGTCTATCTAATTTTGGATATAAGATTTAGGCGGATCTATTTAAGATTATATTTGAGCATTATGTGTCACATGGGATTAAAAAAGGATAAAAAAAATAAAAATGTGTAGGGATCAGTTATCCGTCGGTAGAACCAAACTTTTTGTACATTTCACATCTTTGGTAAGCAAATGACACAGGAAGTCATGACGCTCAAACCGTGGGTAGTGGTTTCACTCTTCAGACCATGTAACGTGACAAATTTGTCACTCGCAAGAGCAGCTGACCTTAATTTTTAAAAATGATCAGTAAAAAACGTATATACTCGCGTATAAGCAGAGATTTTCAGCCCTTTTTTTTTTTTATTTAGGCTGAAAGTGCCCCCCTCGGCTTATACTCGAGTTGCCGCCGTCTGCCTACCTGATCAGCTTGTCATGCAGACAGATGGCGGCCATTCCAGTGTTCAAAAGCCGTGCCTCCTCCTCTCTGATAGGCGGAACACTCAATTTCCCAGCAGTCAGTGTTCCGCCTATCACTGACATCCTCTCAGCCTCGTCCGTGGTATGAGGATAAGCGGATGTCCGTGATAGGCGGAACACTGACTGCTGGGAAATTGAGTGTTCTGCCTATCAGAGGAGGAGGCGGGGCTTTTGAATACTGGATTGGCCTTGGTCGCCGTCTGTTTTGTTATGACACGCTGATTGGGGCAAAACACATGGAGCTGCAGATGGGCACAGAGCTGCAAAACGGCAAGGAGGCTGCAGATGGGCACACGGAGGCTGCAGATGGGCACACGGAGGCTGCAGATGGGCACACGGAGGCATACACAGGGAGGTACACAGAGGACACAGGGAGACATGCAGCTGCAGATGGGCATTGTTGACCCTCTTTTCCACTTACAGTAGCTGCTCGTGTACTCACCCTCGGCTTATACACGGTTCAATGAGTTTTCCCAGTTTTTTTGTGGTAAATTATGAAAAACAGGGGGTAATAGGGTCAAGGGTACAGTTGCTGATGCCGTATCTCAAAAACACCAAACCCACAAGAAATGGTTGAAAAGCGGACTATCTCGGTACTGATCAAAGTAAGGAAACAACGTCATTTAGAAAAAATACAAAAAATGTAATAAAAGATTGACATACAACACAAAAAAATATATACATCTGAACAACTTGTAAATTGTTGTTGAAATCTGGTTAACCGCTCCACAACTAATGTATCGACACCATTTATGTTGGGTTTCCCCGCACGGTTGGTTTGAACAAACGCTGGGGGCGGTTCCTCAACTGGTTTCGCGTTCAAAGCCGCTTCATCAGGAGTATAATCTGAAAGATATCATGATTTTTATAAATATATTATACATACAGCAAATGGAGTGATATTCAGTTAACGAAACAATAAAAGCTAAAGAGACTGGCTCACCAATACAAGCGCAGTCAGGGATGCATGGAACCCACATTAGGGGCCTCGGCTTATATTCGGGTCGACCTATACCCGAGTATATACGGTATATGGATTTCAGCCCTGTGTGTAGCAGTTTGGCTGGAGATCTGCTTTAGTTGCAAAGGTAGAAAAGGGGCTTGGAAGCAGAATATAGAGTGGGTTATGTTGGAAGGCCTGAGTCACATCTGTCGGAAAGTTGGGTGGCCGTGTAGGGTATGTACAGTATCTGCAGTGACCTATCAGTTTAATAACCCCCAGTCCATTACGGATGACTAAAGACGCTTTTCCACAGAACTTTGTGAGAAAGACCGATTCTTCTATAGAATAGTCCCTTCCTCGTTTCTGACAGCCACCGTTGTCTCACTCTGCGGATGTGTCGCAAAGAGCAGTTATATTGTTTGGCAATCTGTGGTTGGAAACTGCTTCGCTAGTAACATCCATACAGTCATTTGGTGCAAATAATGTCAGTTGACAGACCACAAAGAGCCTTCTTTTCACGAAGTGCAAAATGCTTTTACTACATTAACCTTTTCACTTAATTAATTCACGTTAATTCATTCATCCTCACCTTCAGTCTTGCACAGTTGTACAGGCTCCTCTCCTGTAATCAATTAGCTTACTCTAAATTCACTGCACACTGTGAGCATCTTTCAGTGTCTGTTAGATGTTGCAGCAAGTCGGAGCCCACCTCCTTTCCTGGCTGGAGGACGTCCAGCATCATTTTAGCGACAGCGTCAGCAACAAGTCAATCGGGTCAACTGGTAGATTGTGTCCCCACCATGCTGATTCTCCATCAGAAGTGCTTTCCTCCCCATATGAAGAGTGGTGCAAGAAAGTGGAGGCAAACACTGCTTACCTGTTCTGGAGTGATTCTCCTCTCATGTTCATTCTAGACAATTATTATGTGGACATAAATCCACACCTTCACATTTAGGCTGGTTTCACACTGGGGCGTTGGGGGCGCCGCTTTACCGTCGTTTTAGCAGCGCATTTCGGCCGCTAGCGGGCCGTTTTACCCCCCGCGAGCGGCGAAAAAGGGTTAATACCGCCCGTAAACTGCCGCTGCAGCGGCGTTTTGCAGGCGGGTTCTGAGCGCTGCCCCATTGTTTTCAATGGGAAGGGGGGCTTTAGGAGCGGTATATATACCGCTCCTACAGCGCACCAAAGATGTGGCTTGCAGGACATTTTTCAGCGTCCTGCAAGCGCACCGCTCAGTGTGAAAGCCCTCGGGCTTTCACACTGAAGACGCAGCAACAGCTTTTTCGGGTTGGTTTGCAGGTGCTATTTTTAGCGCAATAGCGCCTGCAAACCGCCCCAGTGTGAAAGGGTCCTAAATTACTTGAGGTTGCATGCCATATAAATGCAGAATAGCAAAAAATGGCCAGCACACCAAGATTCGCTGATCTCAAATCTTATGCTGCGTACACACGACCAGACTTTCCGGCAGACTAGGTCCGACCGAATCAGTCCGTCAGACAATCCGATCGTTTTTCATTTAAAAATTTAGACAGACCTAAAAATAGAACATGTTTCAAATCTGTCCGACGGACTCAATTCCTATCAGGAAAATCGTTCGTCTGTATGCTGGTCCAAATACGACGCAAGGGAAGCTGTTGGCTACTGGCTATTGAACTTCCTTGTTTAGTCCCATTTACATCATCACGCTCAAAACGGACTTTCGAACGGAGTTAGTACGTTCCTGTGCTGACAAGTCTGTCGGAACTCCGCCAAAAGTGCGTCGGACCTAGTTTGCCGCAAAGTCCGGTCGTGTGTACGTGGCATTAGTTCTACTAACATAGGGAATGCAACAAAAAGTGTGACACTGACAGAGTGTGTGGCGAAGAGAGCCGATCGGCGGCATCTATTTATGGAGAGCACGACTATTAGTTGTCCTGTGGACAGATTCTCCCACCTGAGCTGTGGATCTCTGCGGCTCCTCCAGAGTTGCCATGGGCCTCTTGGCTGCTTTTCTGATTAATGCTCTTCTTGCCTGTCAGTTTAGGTGGACGGTCATGTCTTGGTGGGTTTGCAGTTGTGCCATACTCTTTCCATTTTTGGATGATGGATTGAACAGTGCTCCGTGAGATGTTCAAAGCTTGGGATATTTCTTTATAACCTAACCCTGCTTTAAACTTCTCCACAACTTTATCCCTGACCTGCCTGCTGTGTTCCTTTTGGCCTTCATGATGCGGTTTATTCACTAAGGTTCTTTAACAATCCTCTGAGGGCTTCACAGAACAGTTGTATTTATACTGAGATTAAATTACGCACAGGTGGACTTTATTTGTTAATTGGGTGACTATTGAAGGCAATTGGTTCCACTAGATTTTAGTTAGGGGTATCATAGTAAAGGGAGGCTGAATACAAATATACACGCCACACTTTTCTTTTTGATTTTTTTTTATTTGTAAAAAATTTTCACTTCTATAAATGGATGATTTCAGATGGAGGCTCAGACTTCACTTGGCAATCGGCTGTCTTCTGAAAGATAATGAGATGAGGCCTATAGAGTGACCTCTGCAGAGGCGGACTGACAACTCATGGGGCGCCCGGGCAATAGGAGATTATGGGGCCCCCGGGCAAAAGGAGATTATGGACACACACACACACTATACAATCTCACACACACACACAATCACACACACACACACACACACACACACACACACACACACACACACACACACACACACACACACACACACACACAATCACACACACACACACACACACACACACAATCACACACACACACACACACACACACACACACACACACACACACACAAACACACAAACACACACACACACAAACTATACAATCTCACACACACACACACACACACACACACACACACACACACACACACACACACACACACACACACACACACTATACAATCACACAGTATACACAGACATGTTTCTATTGGCTGAGAAGATACTGGAGAGGTGGGGCAGCTATAATCTCTGCATTTTTAGACCAAAAGGATGTCGGTAAGAGACATTTCAGAAACAGATGTAAAAAAAAAAAAAACACAGATTTTTACATACTGTCCCTGGTTTTACTGAGGCTGGCAACCCTGATGTTGCCCCCTAGTGGCCCGGGGCCCTCGGGAAGTGCCAGAGTTGCCGAATGGTCAGTCCGCCCCTGGACCTCTGTAGTGTCTGGGGGCTTATGAACCTCCTTTAAACAATTGGTATACCAATTTCTACCAGATCCAGGCTTAATCCAAATTGTTCAGCCCTTCTGGCTTTGGAGTGTTTTTGTCACAGCGGCGGGTGGTTTTGCAGGATATATATCCATAAATGGTGTCATTGGGAGATCAGCCTCCTCACCCTTTTTATCTTATGATTTCTGAGAAGGTGCTGAATAGCAGAGTACAAACCTTCACTGCTTTTTTCTCACTTCTCACAGACCACTAGCTGATCAGCAGCCTTGTCTTGTCTTTACATCTCGTGCTGCCAAAAAGGAGGAAGAAACGTGAGGCAGCAGCCACAAGGATTGTTGCTTAAGTCATGGTAGTCTACGTTTCATGTTGTAGTTCCGTTTTTGTGCAAGACTGCACAGTGTCTACAATATTTCAGTACCCCAGTACTAGTTACATGTCTTGATTACGGCTCTCCAGAGAACATCGGGGTCTTTCAGATTTTGTGTCCCCTGTCGCCACCCCATGCTCTGATAAAATGGGTTACTTCTTATGCACAGGCCCCCTTGCTCGTTTTGAAAGGCTTGCCCTGGTTCATTCCTTGGGAAACATCTCTCCTATTTTCGTACATGGGCGAGGGACGGAGAGGTGCGATGTGGAAGATTCATACAAGAACGGGGTCTGGCATTCCATGGATTGGCTCCGTGACCAATTTGGTCGCTTCCCGATGGATGACTGGCAATACACAGCTTCTCAAATGAAGTCTGTATGTCGGCTGAGATGACAACAAGTATAGGCGCATGAGTTAGAATATCTCAACATAGTCTTCCAATTAAGTTATGTAATTGGTATATACCAACATAGATATAAAGTCAATAAGTAGCATAGATTGGAAATCAATCCGTCCATGTGGGAAGCGGAGTGGAGGACTATATCCTGGGGTAAGCATACAGGGCTGCCTTCAAGATATAACAGAAACCACGTTCTGAGAAACTGTGAAAAAAACAAATGTATGTCGGCTGCCCCTATTCCACACTCAATCTCAGTCTTGTATGAGATGCTGCAATCGGCAGAGTCTCTAGGGGTAAGCCAGTCTGTATACAGGAGTGGAAGAGAGACATTTACAGAGGCCCAGTTGGGCCATCTGTATCGCCTTACCCATGCGAGTTCTGTGGACACAAAGATGGAGGAAAATTGCTTCAAGCTATTGACCTGTTTTGTATAGAGTACCTGCCAGTGGCAGCCCATGCACTGTGGGCGCCCCCCCCCCCCCCATCCATGCGCCCGGCCCCTTTTAGGACGCTGGACGCTGGACACTGGACACATGGATTCCTATAGTTTCATAGTTAGTAAGGTTAAATAAAGACACTATTCCATCCAGTTCAACCTGAGCGAGTGTCTACAACTGTCCCTATCCCTGTACATTGCACACTCACATTGGTCCCTACCCTCAAGGAGCCCACAATCTAAGGTCCCCATTTATATACTGGGGCCAATTTTTGGACAGAAGCCAATTAACCTACCTGCATGTCTTTGGATTGTGGGAGGAAACCGGAGTACCCTGAGGAAACCCACACAGGCACAGGGAGAACATGCCAACTCCAGGCAGGTAGTGTCGCAATTGGGATTCGAACCAGGGACCCTTCTTACTGCTAGGTGAGAGTGCTAACCACAACACCACTGTGCCGCACCACCACTGTGCCGCCTCTTATGGCAGGGGCGGGAGGGGTGTTACTTTTTGAAGCACCCGATTAGAGCCAGAGGCTCTAATAGGCTTCAAAATAGGGTGGGCTTGGGGCGCAGAGAGTGCACCCTGATCCCACCCAATTGCGTGACTATAGCGAATTCATTTTCACTATTTTCACACTAACCTTCCTCACCGCCAATCAAGAGGCAGGGCATCAGACCTGTTTCCTGATTGGCCAAAGCGCCAGGCCACCCTATTGGATGCCTGGAGCTTAGGAAGAGTAGTGGAGGAGACACACGCTTGAGCGGAGGTAAGTGTCGGGGGGGTCCATCAGCGCCGCGGAGGAGAGAGAGAGATGCGTGCGGGGAGGGGGGAGGGAGGTCGATGGACACAATGAGTGCATTTGATGGGCACAGCGAGGCTGCAATTGATTGGGGAAGGGGGGGGGATTCAGTATTTTTTAGTTTGTTTGTGCCACTGGTACCTGCTAACCTGGCTAGTATTTTTCCAACAATCTCTGATGCCTGCTGCAGAGGCTGTGGGCTGAAGGGCACTTGCCTACATATTTGGTGGGAGTGCCCAAGGCTCCAGCCGTATTGGCAGGATATCGGGGCTCAGATCAAAGTGATCTTGTATATTGAGATGCCTGACACTCGCTTGGATTTCTTGCTCCACGTGCCGTCTATTCCTCTCTGTCATTGTCGCAAGTCGGTTTTACCTCCTCCTGAATGCTGCCAGGCGCCTGATCCCTGTTTACTGGAAAACAGCCCATGTTCCGAGTTGAGCTGATTTGGATCCGCTTGGGTAAACATAATGGTGGAGGAGGAGTGGATGGCAACGTGTAAGGACCGATATGAAAAGTTTTATGGCATTTGGGCCACTTGGAAACATTGCACTTCCGGTATCTCACAGTCCCCACAACCATTGGCCTTAGGGGCCCCATACACCTCTATAGTCGAGGAACTGATCTAGCTGAATTTTGTTAAATTCGGGGGAAGACCCCCCCCCCCCCCCCCCCCAAAATCAATGACGTCTTTACACCTTTTTATTTTTTATTACATACCTTTTATTTTAGACCCAGTGACCATGCCTCAGTGATTCTCTATAAAGAGCCCTCAGCCCTGGTGCCAGCTGTAGGCTGGCTCTTCAGAGGTGTTGTGCATATATCAAAATGTCGGAAGTAAACCCATCGATTTAACAGTTTCAAAAAAAAAAAAAGGCATGCCGGGAATGCTAACCGCACATTGGCTGTGCTCTCAACCAAACAGTCAAACCATCCAATGGCTGGTGTCATAACGGATCACATGTGCAGCACCGTGGCAGTTGAAGATTAAACAGAGGCAAAGATGGCAGCTTCCTTGGCTGAAAACGATAGGGGGGTTTACTTCCACTTTAATGGGTGGATGTCAGCCTGGAGAAGTTGGGTGTTCCTAGGCAGGCTACATTTGCATACAGACCACCCTGAATGTTGAGCCTTCATGCGTGAAAGAACAAATATTCAATGAAGGGGTGGGCCGGGGACAGGCAGGAAAGGGCTGGACTATGTTGGGTGTCCTCCAGCCCGGGAATGATCTGATTTGCTGCAGCTTCTAATGCACATTGTAAGAAGCTCTCAGTGTGCAGTGAAAGAAGAGTGCGCCATTTCACTACAGGAGAGGAGCCTGTACAACTGTGCAAGACTGAAGGGAAGGCCGAAATGTTTGCTTTAGGACTTGTCTGACATGCCGTGTCAACTATGTTGTAGATCTAAAGCCTAACTGGGTATTAGGTTTGTTAAAACACTGTGGGGGAGATTTAGTAAAACTGGTTGCAAATCTTGTGCAGCTTTGCATAGTAACCAATGAGCTTCCAGGTCTGGGATGGATGCTATCCCAGAATCTTCTGGGAATCCTTCCTCTGTACGGGCTTCCTTAAATTGACAACAATTTGCCTGTTGGCAAAGCTACTCGTAATCTGCACCAGGGATGCATGTAACAGGGTGACAACACAGGATCCCATTTGCGAGACACAGTTGTCAACCCAAAACAGGAAGTACTTGAACAAGGACCTTAGTGGCAGGTCTTTATTCATATCTCTTTCTACAGAAGAGGGATTTATGGGGAGGGGGGTGGGATTCTTTTTAAGAGCCCCTTAAAGTGGTTGTAAACCCTTTTTTCTTACTTTTATCTATAGGTAAGCCTAGAACAAGGCTCCTGTCCTCAGGACCCACTAACAGGCCAGGTTTTATGTATTACCTTGTTAGTTGGGTCCTGAGGACAGGAGTTGAGGACCACTGATATAGACAAAAAACAGCAGTTAACCGATGCAGTTTGGGCACAGCCCCACTGCAAGGGAAACATATTTTTTTTGCCCGGAGTTGGGCTTTAGGCCTTTTTTTCCCCCCACTGTGTATGTATGTATGTATGTATATGTATGTGTAAAAATTGGTATTTATTTAAATTTTTCATATTATTGGAAAATGTCACCAATTTGTTCCCCATTATTTTTATACTTGGCATGCAGGTGGTACAACTGGGTATCTGTTATATTTTTGTTGCGATTTCATCAGCTTTTGGTTTTGAGATCACACCCTGAGGTTAGTTATGATGGATTTGTCAATGAGTATCAACCTGTCTTATTATAATATAAAAACCACATCCTCCTGTCCTCCGCATGCCCTTCCTCCTCCATCGCTGCCTCTGTTTGCAAAGATTGGCAAAATTGCTTTTTTTTTTTTTTTTTCTTTCATTGTGCCACACATTGTCTTCTTCTGCTGTTAAATGACATCTGAAGAGTTGTAAAGCCAAAAAAATAAGCAGGTTGTGAAAGAGAAATCTTTAGGAAAACAAAACCGGCATCCCTCTGTAAACTAATGATTGAAATGAGAATTATGGCCAGCGCTTTTTTTGGCTGTACTTCTTCTATGGATCCCAAGAGTGCGGTTCGTTCTGCACTCCTTTCACCCGTTTTCAGCCGACGGATGAAGCTTGCTGTCGGCTGCTTCACAGAGCCGGTCCAGTTTTTAACCCGAACTTGGGTGCGGTAAATTTTTGTGGCAAAATGCATTTGGATAGGCTTTATAAACGAATAAAATCAAAAACGAAAGTGGCCTTCCAGGTAAATGGATAAATACACATAAGAGGCCCCAACACCAAGAATGTTGGGACTGCACAGGGCAGCCTTGCCAAGAATAGTCCCACCACAAGACAGGTCTCTTATCAAGCCAGTTCACACCACCCCATTGCAGTGGTTTGCTCTGGAAGGAGGGGGGGATACAGCGTGATGCGACCCAATCCACCACCTCGCAACATGCTGCAAATAGAACTCAATGAAAGGTCACTCTGTCACCATTCAATAAAGTTTGGTAAAAAAAAAAAAACTGTGCAATGTGCTGGGGTCAGCGCATTGGCACCACCGTCCTTCTACAGCAGGGGTAGGCAACCTCGGCACTGCAGCTTTGGTGAACCTACAAATCCCATCATGCCTCTGCTTCTGGGAGTCATGCCTGTGATTGTCAGGGTCTTGCAATGTCTCATGGGATTTGCAGTTTCAAAACAGCTGGAGGGCCGATGTTGCCTACACCTCCCTGCTCTACAGCATACTAGCGGCTGCTTTCTAGAGCCGATTTTGGTGTGAATGGCTTCATCCATTCACGTTGACAAGATATACATTATTCTGATCTTTCCCATGTCTATCAGAAAAATGCTATAGCTTATCCTTTAAAGCTGCACCCTGGGAAAAAAAGTCCTACTGTGCAGTGGGGCTGCGCCACCAGCCCCGCGAGAGTTAACTTCCCCGGTTTTTTGTTAATGTCTAGGAAGACCGGATAAAGCAGTTTTCCATACCTGATCCTTTGTTCTGCAGGCTCCTCTGGGCTTCTAGACCTGTCCCCGCAGCCTCTTTTTAACTGCTTTCCAGTATTCTGAGGTCCTCTGGTGTCCTGAAGACCAATGCATTGGATGCGAGGACACAGTGGGACAGTCCACTGCCTCGGTATAGGGGAGTGCTCTCTGCCGGGAGAGCAGAGGAGTGTGTAAGTGAAACTTTTCCCGTCCCCTACACCTGTGGTTCTCAACCGCTGGGCTGTGGCCCACTTTCGAGGACTGGTCCCCCCCCCCCCCCCTCATCTGGTCTTCTAGCTAGCTGCAGATGCCTGAACCTTTCGGTGCCTCCCAGCTCCCATAACACCCCCCAACCTCTATCTTAGAGCCCTCAGCCTCCACAGTGCCAGTCAGCCTTCTTCAAGGCCTCCATCCCTTCATACTGCCCCCGATTTCCAACAGTGTGCCACAGCCCCCTCCAACAGTACCTCCTCAGCCCACTCCTGAAACCTCATCTCCCCACCCATAGTGACCCCCAACCCTACCCAGAGCCTTCCAGCATTACAATACCTGATTTGTGTGATTATACTTTTTGTTGTGCGAGTATAAATTTTAAAAGTCAGGTATGTGTAGCTGCTGACTTTTTTTTTTTTTTTTTCTTTTTTAATAGGACACTTGCCGGTCCTGGAATCCAGCAATGTCGGCACCCAAGCCGATGTTTCCATGGGCTCTCGGGTGCTGCCGCCACCATTCGTGGTAAGGGAAACCGGCAGTGAAGTCTTTTGGCTTTATAGCCGGTTCCCTACTGCACAGCGAGATCTCTCGGAAGTGGGGATGGGTACCTCTCAAAAATGGGTACCCGCTCCCCCCCCTCCCCCAAAAGGTGCCAAATGTGGCACCGAAGGGGGGCAGGTAAGCTGAGCTTCCACTTTTGGGTGAAATTCTGCTTTAAACCCTTGTAGACTTTAGTCTTCCTGGAGTTGGGTTTACTAAGAGTCACGCTCGCTTTACCTTTTCAGAGGCAATACCTCCTGATAGCAACCCAGGCAAGGTATACTCCCCCCCCATCTGAGCTTCCTAACTTCCACCGCACTCCATCAGAGCTTCTACTCAGTTTCTCTAACAGGAACAGGGGCGCATATGACAACAGCATAAGCCTGGGCAGCCAGTCTCCAAGATGGAGCCTAGGGGACCAGGCTTACCCAGGATTGACCTCTGCAGAGGTGTGCGTATCAATGGGTACGCTTTACTGAGGAGCTGGGCCATCAAAGGCCCAGATAGTTTAAAGTGACACTGTCATCTACCCATGTCACCAAGGGGTAATTTTGGAGATCAGTATAAGTCTGTTTTTTATTTTTTATTTTATTTTTTCTCTGCATTTGTAGTTCATATTGACAACAGAGCCACAGACAACAGACAATGTGAAAAGTGACATAAGCATGAGCATAAGTTCATGTCGCTATCCTACCATGCTGAAACTGGGTACTAGTTAAGTTGTTAGTAATGTTAATTATAGTTAGCTATGTTTAGATGTGAGATGTACGTTGTTATGCACGTAACTGTGCACCAATTGGCCGGGGTATGCCCCAAGGGCCCTGTTTTGTACCTTCACAAAAAAAAAACCTTTTCAATAAAAAAATGCATGAGCATAAGTGACAGATCAGGGTAATCCAAGGTTCCTCTAGTGCTTCCGGCGGCGGGGGGCTGGAGCAATGTCACGTCATGTCTGGGCTGCAGGGGAAGGGACCAGCAGGAAGTGGCAGACTGCTAGCAATGCACACATACACCATTATCCTTTTTTAGTATTTAGCATTTTGCTTCTTAAAGGGAAAGTACTGTGTTTGTTTTTTTTTTTTTTGTTTTTTCTGAGTATACATTGAGTAATTTAATTTATTGAAAGTCTAGCTAAATCCCCAATTTTTTTTTTTTTTTTCTTGGATAAAGTGGGAAAGTATTAGAACAATGTCAGGTTGTGATTACTGTCAGTGTCCTCACTGGAGATTCACCCGGTTTTATTGCTTTCTCTGATTGGCTGGGGTGAAGAAGTGAGGCGGGGACATGATCTCCACTTCAGCCAATCGGAGAAAGCTTTGCATCCATTATTAAAATGCAAAGCCTTTTCTGAATGGTGCTTGTGCCAAATGAGTAACCTCCTGTATTCATAATGCAGCAAGGCAGCCACATGGCACTGGCATTGCAACAGGTTTAGATCAATGTAGGACAGCCACTTGGCACAGGACCTGGAAGCTAGTGGCAGTCCCTGTAGTAATGGTACCTACTACAGAGATTTCCAGCTTCCACGGAAATCCCACAGGTATGGAACATACAGTGCATCTGGAAAGTATTCAC